>PVIJ01011348.1:21526-55249 GCA_004024925.1 Scalopus aquaticus
GAGTATGATCCCCTCTAATTCCATCCATGTCGCTGCAAATTGCATGTGTTTATCTTCTTTCCATGCTGAATAGTATTCCATTGTGTATATGTACCACATCTTCTGGATCCAATCATCTATTTTTGGACATCTGGGTTGCTTCCATACCTTTGCTATTGTGAACAGTGCCGCAATGAACATACGGGTGCAGGTATCCTTTCGGATTAATCAGCAGTGTATTTCTGATCTGCCTGTTCTGCTCCCTACGCTGTCTCTGGTGAACGCTCTCACCACCCCATACCTCTGGCCTGTACCCCAGCTTGTATGTATAAATAAATAAATCTTTAAAAAAAAAAAGAAATGTCAGGTGAGAACCAGACATTTGGTTTATAGATGGCCACCTTCTTGCTTTGTCTTCACAAGGTTGGGGGCAGGGGGTGGGGTGGGTAGTGAGACAGAGAGAGTGAGGACACTTTTTGTCTCATCCTCTTCCTATAAGAACATTAATTCCATCACAGAGATTCAACCTTTATGGTTTCATTCAAACCTATTCAGTTCCCAAAGATTCTACTTCTAAATATCACCACATGGCAACTAGTTTGGGGGAACACAATAATTTAGTCCATAGCACTACTTTCTGAACAACAGCAGCTTTTATTTTGTAAATTGGTTTTCACCCAGGTCTCCCTACATAAATTTGATATAACAAACGATTTTTCAACATTAGAGTTTCTGGAAAAGAAAGTCTAGTTGTTTTTCTTGGTTTAACACCTTCAAGTCAGAAATTATCGAATGAAGTAATTCCTTTTAGCTACTACTTTTGGATTTACCACATAGAAAATTTTATATTTTTATGCCAAACATATAAACACATCTCCCATGCCTCTTAGGTTCTTGTCTGCAAGGATATTCCCGTGTTTTGAAGCTGCCTTGTAGTTAGGCTGCCTGTGTTTGTCTATGAAAGAACAATGTTTTAAACTAAATTTTAGTTCAATGTAATAATGAATAAGCAAAGAATTAAAAAAACTAAAGAACTATGAAGAAAATTTTGCCAAACTAGGTAGAAGTCAGTAAATTTTTTATCATTTCACTGTTTTTGTACAAAGTGGATTATTTTCTTAATTTTTAGACCTGTGTTGATTTGTTTTTATTGCTTGATTTTTATATTTTACTATTAAATTACTTGTGTAATCGAAAGTCTTGGATTGTCCCAAAACATATAATACTCTTATTAAAACTTAACTTTTCATTTAATGGTAAGGTTGTCAGAAGTTAATTAAAGTAATTAAACAGGAAATTGATGTATCAGTTTGTAAAATCTCTGTCATGTCCTTCTGCCAGGTCTGAGAGTGAATGAGAGATAGTTCCTATATCTAGATTAGTCTTTTGATATTTTTCCCTGATAAAAGTTCTTTCAAGTTCTCAAATTGCCCTGTCTTATTGGGCATCATTTTGATGGTGATGTTAACAATAGAAAAGAGGACAAGGACCCCAAATTACAATGAAGACTAGAGTTTGTTATAGAAAAGCCTTTCTGTTCTATTTTAGGGAAAAAAATACACCCATTCAGATATAAAAGGAGATATATGAAGTTTCTGGACAAGCTAGTAATTTTGATGTCTAATTATCAAATGAATGCTTGTTATTTCTTCCGCTTATTTTTACTTTATAAAAGGCTGCAAGAAAAAAAAAAGGTGGAGAAAAAGGCCCCCTAGTGGCTGCCCTCTTCATATCTTCTGATGGTCCAAGTCATTCAGCTCTGACCTCAAACTAGCACTCTGAATTCTGCAAAACACAAGTCCTGCCAACCACAGGACTTAGCCTCCCAAGAGTGAGATTTGCTTCATCCATTGTTTACTGAGTCTGACATTTAAAGATCACTGAACTCACTGGATGGTGTCACTAATATGTGGGATATAAAGTAACTAAGTCAACTATCAGGTAAAGACAAGATGAAAAACTAACCCTTAATGACTGACTGCAGAACTGAAGCACCAAGGCTGGGAGGAATTAGGGGTGGGGTAGGAACAAGGAGAGAAGAAAGCACAGTGGTCTATGGTGGTAGAATAACAGTGAGTTGGTGGTGGGTGCAAAATGTTGGTAGTACCTGATGGGGGTACCATAATATTACCTAAGTTAAAAATATTAATAAATTGACTAAAATTAAAAATTGACAGTAAAAATAATAAAGATGTCAAAACTCACCAAAGCCACTTATCCATTGTTTCTTCCCATCACAAACAGGATTATGGTAATTAAGATTTTCTTCATCTTGTTACATTTTGAGTATCTTTCTTTTTTTTTTAAGATTTATTTATTTTTGCATATAAGCTGGGGTGCAGGCCAGAGGTGTGGGATGGCGAGAGGGTTCACCAGAGACAGAGTGGGGAGCAGAACAGGCAGATCAACCGAAATACACTGCTGAGGGGAGCAGTGGGCAAGCAGGAGAGGTCTGCTGTGCCATGTGGGAATCTCCCTGGCCTGGCATGAACTCACACTTCAGCCACCAACAGCTCCACAGCCCTGTGCTTAGCCCGTTGCGCCACCAGTGAGACCCTACATTGCCATGCAAATACCAAGTTGGTACACCTTTAAACTGTGGCTGCAATCACTTATTCAAGATGTTCTAGCATCTAACTCTCTGTATCCTTAGTGCAAAAGTTCTCTAGTAGTACACCCTCAGTTCTGTGCACCCCCTTTTCCAGTATGTGTCCAGTTGCCAAAGTGGGCATGTGTCCTTGAGTCAACAACAGCAGAGGGGCTCCATACAGCAGTTACCTCTTCTTGTAGTACTGTTGCCCCAATATTTCAATAAATACAGTCTAATTACAGTGTTTCTAAGCCTTTCCATCACAGCCTTTCTCCTAATATATGCCATGCTCATCTGTTTTTCTTTTCAGGGGTTGTTGACTTTGTTGGAATTGGTTATGAAAATGTGGAGGAGGCAAGTGGAGTCTTTATAGTACCACCATCTTACTGGACTCTGTTCAGCAAATTCTTACAAAGTACGAACTCTTTGCCACACATTGTGACAGGTAGTGGTATGTAGCCATTCCTGCAGTGTGCTACAGTCCAGCAAGGGAGGCAGAAAGTGGAGCAGGCACAGACATAAGGCCTGGTTAGCCTTGTGTTATCATGGGGGCACATGCCCTAGTCTGAGGAGAGCAGGAACAATCTTCTTCAAAGGCCCATTGATTTGCCAGATGAGTAGTGAGTGGTTCAGTTACAGTCTAGCAAGAGTAACACTGATTCAGGAAGAGGCAATAGCCTGTTTAAATGACCAGAGGAAAGCGAGGACCTGGAGAGTATTCAAGGAACTGAAAAAAAATCCAGTGGGACATAGGTGTGGGAAGAAGTGAGAGAGAAGGGTTCTATAGGGCAGAGTCATAAAGGAAGTTATGCATCAGGTTAAGGTGTCAGGATGTCCCTAAGAACAGTGAGACCGCCCTGAAAAGCTTGAAGCACAGCAGAGTCATAATAGGCTCGCACTTTTGATCGATTACTCTTGTTAAATATTGTGAATGAGGGAATGTGAAGGGCACAGTTAGAGATATGGAAGCCTCTTAGGTGACTTCGTTAGGTCTTCCCCTCTAACCCTAGGAATCTGGCTTGAGGATAAGGATTTTTATATTGATTTATGAAGGAAGTGCTGCCTGGAGAGATGTGTGAGAAAGTGGGGAAGCAAGACAGGGCAGTGGAGCAAGCCACACCAGTGTAGAGTCCCAGGCACAGCCTGATCCCAGTGGGAGTCCTTGAGGATAAGTTGTACTTCAGTGTTTGACCAGCCTCCAAGCAAGTGAGCAGGATATTCATGCTCCTGTCAGCTAGTCATTGGCTTGGATCCCCCCAGGGAGGTGTGAACTCTCAGACCCTGCTAGCTCTCTCCATCTGTGGGTGGCATAGCTTCAGTAGACTGAGGGCAGTCTTCTGAAGATAGCTCACATTTGCATAGGCATCGACTGTATTCCTAGAGAGGTAGTTTTAGTATCTAGAATTCAGGATATCTAGCCAGGGTGAAAGCAAAATTGAGAGCAAGAGAATGGTGATTAATGAGTGGGGAAAGACTGAGATGATATGAAAGGAAATGTAGGAGACAGAATATAGGGATTGTGTTAGAAATTAAATAGCTCATATATTTTAAACACCACATGCTCTTTTCTAATGGTAATAAGATAATAGAATAAAAATAAACACCTTACAATATGTATTTAAATAAAATAATATTTATGAAGAAAGATTGCTGAAGAGAACAGAGATCTGAAGCTTTCTTTATAAAATTCAAAACAACACTGGTAACATTTGTCAGGTTTTAAAGGGTGACATATAGGTTTAATATAAAAACTTACTGATTCAAAGAAAAGGAGAAAACCAAGAAATGTAAACCTTCCCTGAGAGCAAACCAGTGCTAAAGATATCAACAGAAAATGCTGTTTCCCCATTGATTTCATATGTATCTAAATTAGGTTGCTGTTTTGATGAACTCTAAACCCTGGATTCTGTCTGGTTGCCCAGCAGGATTTAAAAGATAGAACTGAACTTCTTGCTCACAATGATTTTGACTAATATCTGAAGTTAATTTAATATAAGGAAGATAGCATATTAATTTTTCTGAAAGGCTGTTTGGTTGGATGCCCTTGGAAAAAGCAAACTGATGAATCAAGAAATTAGTTTCATTAGCTGACATTAAAGTTCTGCTATCTCATTGAAATATTTCATTGGCTTTCAAGTTGATTTCACTAATGGGGAGACTGGCTGGAAAACATGTAGGAAAACACAGTGTACTTACATAATTAAATAATTTCCTCTAAAGTTCCTTGGAGAAATGCATGTCTAGAAAATGAAATTTTTATTTAACATTCACAAAATAACACTTGAATAACTTAGAAAATGGGTTTATCAATGAGCCCTTTGCCTAATGTGTATTTTACAAAAATGGCAGAGATTCTGAGAAAATATTCTATGTCTTTAGCACCCTGTAACATTTCTTTAGAAAAAGGAAATCGAGTTCTAGGAGGTCCTAGAACAGAAGTCAGGTACAAAGGAGGAAGTTCATGTTGTACAGTAAATAGACACACAACACTGATTAAAACTGGATTTTTCATTTCTCACCTTCAGACATAACACATTTCTCTTAGCCTTAATTTCATTTTGAGGCCAAATGGCCCTAATAAAATCTATTTACTCTATTTAGCCTTCCTTGCCAACAGGAAGATGCACCCTTTTTGGTATGATATAATCGGGTTGTTGCTTACTCTTGTATAGAGACTCCCCAGACCCCGAGGACTGGTTAGTTGTCCTTTATTAACAGTGTCTCTGGATTAAATACCTTGTGTAGTCATTGTCTTTGTCTGGCAAGTGGACTGATAGGTGGAGATCGAGGGGCTGGAAGCCCTCTGGAGTAAATTCTATGGAGGATGGAAGTGAGGACACAATCATTAAGGGCAACCTTAGTTTATATAACAATTTTTTCCCCTCCAACCTATATGACTTATTTATAGAAGACCTATGAAGTAATACAATTGCTTTAGTTCTCGGAGAAAAATGAAGTTTATCTGCACCATCAAAAACAACTGATATTGTAGTAAAAATTTCAACTATTAATAATTTTGTCTACTAGATATCAGTACTCAGTTAAAACAAGTAAATTGATTATTGTTATAGTGTCAATCATCAAATGTTCAAGGTACCATTAATTATATTAATTTATACTAATTACAAAGTCAGTTTTACCTTAAATTTGTTTATTGCAGCCTTATTAAAAAACTATGATCATTTACAAGAACAGAAACTTCAGCAACACCTGTATTTTTTGCCAGCTATTTGTTCTGTTTCCCTTAACTATCAAATGACAAAATTTCCTCATTCTCTTTAAGTCCTTTATTCAGCCATCCCTCTTCTTGACAGTCAGGACTTGCTACCAACCCAGATCAGCATGTGTGAGCTCTCCCCCTCTCCTGCTCTAGTGCTATATACATTTTTTCTTTCTACACTCTTCGGTGCCTTCTTTCCTTCAGGCTCAAAAGGCATTAATCTATCCTTTTCAGCCCATTTATGCATTATCACCCTTCTTACTATAGGATTGGGAAAGATGTAGTTAGAAAGTCTTCCATATCATTTCTATACACTGATGAACAGTTAGTTCTACTTTCAGGAAGAATTTTTCTTTAAGTAAATCAACGCTGACTGATCTCTTCTTGGCTAATACTGGAGATACTCAGGATTATTGTAACCCTCATTTTTCTGTGTCACATTTCTGCATTTCTGGTCAGTATGTAATCCTCTTTGTGTCATTCTCCCTCCTCTCCCCCCATAATGTTTTATATTTTCCATGCTTACAAGTGCGGTTTTTATTTGCTGTATTTAACAGAGGTGTTTCCTGGTGACATGGAAGATAGCAGAGGTCTATTAAACTTATTAACTGCTGGATTTCCTCAAGGTTTGGGACTAGAACATGTCCTTTTCTCACCTGTCTGCTTGCTTTGGTGTTTCATTCATAGTCACCAATTCATTACTATAAGATATTTGTCTGCAGAATTTTGTCTCTAGCCCACATCAACCCTCTTGGGAACTCTTCCTTATATACATAATGGTTTGCTTGGTACTTGGTTTACTCTCATTAAGTGTTTCTTTGAATGGATAAGCAAAAAATAAATAGTTACATATTTCTAAAAAAAAATTAGTTACCACTTTGGGGGAACAAGAAGAGAAACAACATATATTATACTCATGTTACATGCACTCAAAACCCAGGACTTAGCTCTGAAGTTATACAGTTTTTAGTTTTACTTTGTGGTTTGTTACTTCTACAGACTCAGGAATATTGTGACTTTTCTGTTGTGGGGTAAAGTAGAATCTTATTGTGGGTTTAGTTTTACCTTCACTCTGGCGATATTTTTTATGACAAATTAACCACAACTTCATGAATACCTGTATACCTTCAAGATAGTCTCAATGAATCATTGACTTTCAGCAAGAAAGGTAAAGTAATGAGCAGATGCTAAGAGGGTTCACTAGTCTGATCCAACTCTCTTTCCTTTTTGGAAATCATACTCTTGATAGCATGATGGCATGGCTTATTAGAAGCTGTTGTGGCACTAGTTGGGAAGCCACACATTATGAGATTTAGATGTTTTCTTGTAAGATGTATATTTATTTGTGATCTTTGTAGGTTGCAGGATTTTTCCCCATAACTTATATATGGGCTCAGGAACCTAGTGATAAGAGTGAGGAATGGGCTCATCACTATTTTCCCTAATTAATAAACTAGAAAAACAAGTTGTTTTCTTCCCCCCGACTCGAGGAGCTACTGGTTTGGATGTCTTAGCACTTGAGAAATGACTGCTATTGCATAAAAATGCTTTCCTTGAGTTTTAAACTCAGAAGGCAATTTTAGCCTTACATGGTTTTTGTGTGAACAGGTCAAAGCAGGTTAACAGTGTTGACTTTGATGGTTGATACTATTAAGGAGACATAGAACTATCAAGAAGACATTTACAAAGGGGTGGGGAGGAATGAGCATCATATTTGGAGTATTCCCTTTGATGGTCAGAATCTTTAGAGATGGATGTTAGGACTATCTTGCCAATTAGAGAACCATGATCAACTGAGGTTATAGTTATTTGGAATGAGGACCCCAGAAAGGAGACATACATATTAACTATTGCCAAAAATAACTAGTTGTAAAAATGAGTTTCACCCATACTTTCTTGCAGTGATGTGTGTGTGCATTTACTTATGCTAATATTAAAATTTATACTATTTATTACCCTATTTCTCATACCTTTTCCTATTTGCTATTGTGTTTTAATAGTGTGGGTTGGAAAGTTTAACTATTCAATTGAGTTCAAAGGAGAATATGGAGACAGGATCATGACAGAACCAGAAAATTAAAATTATATGGTTATCTGAAACTAGATCTGGATGCAGTAAATAATTATATTTTCTAGTCTGTTTCTGGGAAGAGTACATTTTTAGAAATGAGGGTAATGCATTGTATAACCTAAAAGCAATTTTCATAAAGTTTAGGAAGTGGGGTGGACTATAGAAGACATACATACTTTGCTACTCTACTTCCCTACCTCTGTTTTAGGGGTGGGAAGTGACCATTGTATGTGTCATGATAGGAGACAGAGTCTCCTACTGAGGGTTTGAAAAGGGTTAAAATTTAATCATACCTCACGTAGGGTATCAGAGTAGCAAGTGCCTAACTTGCCAACCACACTTGGCTGGCCTGGATTTGAGTCATGGTAAAGATGCAAAGCAGCAACAACCAGTGAACGATATATTTTGTGATCAAGTAGCCCATCTACTTTCAGAGATACCATATATCTCAGTTTTTTAGTGGCAGGGAAAGTACTATCGACTCTAGACTGAATCTGTGTCACAGAGTGGCATAACTACTACGTGCCTGTCCTTGTTTTCTGAGTTCAGTTCCATGGACCTCATGGCAAAGCTATCTAATATTATTTTCAATAAATTATTTTTCTGCTTACATCATTCAGAATCACTTTTCTGTTTTTTTTTCCAACCAAGAAGCTTGAGTGATGCACTAAGAACACCCACGTGGAGTGTGGGTGATACACTAAGAACACCCACAGCTCTGAGAGCTGAGCATTCTAAACCCACAAGCATGTGGGATACAGGTCACGTCTACAAAGGAGCCCTTGGACCCAAATCACTAAAAAGTCTCCAGAAAAGCCTGCTGGGTTTACAAAAGCAACATCTCTGTACAGCTGTTTATTCTAAGCAGTTGGAGGAGTGAGGCTAACCCTGTGGTCTTGCCGACCACATGATTCACAGAGATGGTTTCAACATTCTGAGTCAGAGGAAAACCTCAGGTGGACTGTGGGGACCTGGAAAGGCTTGGTATTTTCTTCCTGAGGTTGCAGTAGGAATCCGATCTATAAATCCTGCTTGCTGGCCTCAAAATTCTGAAAAGACATTAACATAAACTTAAAAGAAAAAAGAGTGAATCAAATCAAAGTGGGGGCAAGAAGAAGGAAGTGGGATCCAAAAATACGTGGTACAAATATAACTTGAAGTGGAAGTCAACCAGGAATTTTTATCCAAAAAGAAATAAAAAGCAAATTTCCAAATTAGCAAAAATGAATGAATCTTTTTCTGAGCAACTTATGAGATCATTAGCTAATCACAACACTTGGCTAAAATAAGCAATTTGGAATTATCTAATTGTTTATCAGAAAAAAAGTAGAACATGCTTATTTATTTGTTAATATAAAAAATATGTGGGTATTCAGGAGTCTCATGAATAGGAAAGAACTATTAAAGGTGTAGCCATCTAAGGTAAATCAGCTAACAGAGGTGAACAATGGAGAGTGTTTATGATCTTAGGAAACTATTGAAAACAATTTTAAATCAATTTGAACCTGAATGGAGTAGAAGTTCAAGCACTGAGGAGAAAATTTTGTGGCAAGGCCAATGAGAAAAAAATCCAAATTTAAAAATATATATGCAGCTATATTGTGTGATGTACTATATAAAAGTAATTTCACCAAAGCAAAAACTCTTTTTTGACTATTGAACTATAAAAAAGGTAATTATGTGAAATAAGGATACCTTGCTGGGGATGAGCATAAAAAAATGTATTTTTTTTTTTTTTGGCAAAAGACATTTTATTTTATTTTTATTGATTAAACCCTTTTTAAATTTTCTTACGTTGGGCCTCCCTGGTGACGCAGCGGTTGAGCGCTGCACTGTGGAGCTGTCGGCAGCGCGTGATGCGAGTTCGATGCCTGGCCAGGGAGATTCCCACATGGTGTGGCAGACCTCTTCTGCCTCGCGCGCTGCTCCCCTCAGCAGTGTATTTCTGATCTGCCTGTTCTGCTCCCCGCTCTGTCTCTGGTGAACCCTCTCGCTGCCCCATGCCTCTGGCCTGTACCCCAGCTTGTATGTATAAATAAATAAATCTTTAAATTTTCTTACGTTGTTGTTCATTTTTGTACAATATTTGATTTCTTCCCTCAGGTACAGTCCTCCTAAATCTCCCAACACCGTATCACCCATGAACCCTCAGCATACTCCATTGTGCTCTTCTCTCCCCTGTTTGACTCCTCCCTTTCTCCTTTCTCCTCCTCTGATGTATGCCATAGATCTATAGCTTACTTGCAAGTTTTGTCTTTTTTTTTTAACCCTTTGTTTGGTTTCCTATATTGCTCCTACAGGTGAAATCATCTGATATTTTTCTTTATCCTTCTGATTTATTTCATGGAGTATAATCCCTTCTAGCTCCATCCATGTGAGCATAAAATATTAATACTAGTTAATAATCATTTATAGTTACAGGAATTCAGGTTGTGGTGTAGTTGAGTGAGCAATGGTTTGAAATTAGCCAGGCTAACAAAGACTCACAGACTGGGTGACTTAAATAACAGAAATTAATTTTCTCATTAGTTCTGGAGGCAAAAAGTTTGGGAGCAACATGTGAAGCTGTGCTGGTTCCTTCTGAGGGCCCTGGGGAGTCAGTCTGTTTCAGACCTCTCTCCTTGGTTTGTAAATGACTGTCTTCTCCCTCTGATCCTTCCATTTGCCTGAGTGCAAATTTCCTCCTTTTATAATTACATAAAGAATGGATTAGGACCCACTCGAATCATGTTAATTATCTTAATTTAATTACCTTTTTAAAGATACAGTAATGTTCAGAGGTACTAGGTGGGGCTTTAGGACTTCAACATAGGAATTTTGGAGGAGCACAATTGAGTTTATTATATCACTTACTTGCAAAGTAAATTCTTCTCATGATATCTTCCTTATCTTTAAATTAGGGATTAAAGATTGTTCTAAGATGAGATGCAAATCACCCACAGCTGTGGCTGGCACAGAGTAAGAATTACAAAAATATTCTATGAATACTTTGCTGTTATTGTGATAAAGTACAGCCTGAGTGTTAAGGGCACAAAAAGTGAAATCCTCAAATATTTAAAAAATATTTTCCCCAGTACTGTCATAGAGTTCAGAAATACCTCCGTATTCCACAGAACTTTTCTCTGATCATCACAATTGAGGGTGTTTTTGAATAGGTTAGCTCCTTTTTTCTGACCTGTCCAGGAAATCAATTTTCTCAGCTAAGGAAATAGGCATCTGACTTCCTGTCCAGATAATGTTTCAGATGAAAAACCAAACAAAAAGAAAAAGGTGGAGTGTACTAATTTTTTCAGATATCACAACCTGATTTTTCTAATCAGTTTTAAACCAGAGGGCTGTGTTGCAGTCTCAGTGGGCAGATAGTGGAGGTGAAGCTGAGAAGCCAGCAGAGGGCAGCAACATGCCAGGCAGAGCGCTTCTGATACCCAGGAAGTATGGGAGCCATCTTGACTGGTGGGTTTTCCTTAGGCTGGTGGTTCTCAAATTTGGCTGCAACTTAAAACCACTGGGGGGAGTTTTAAAACTTCTGATATCCCAACGTCTAGACAGAACAATTAAATCAGAATTTCTGGGACTAGGAATTAACAACAGTATTCTTTAAAGAGCTCTAATTGTCCTCATTTGTAGCCAAGTTTGGGAGTTTTTGCTTTGGGTGGAACTAATAGAATAGGCACACATTATATTAGAGGGCATTTGGGGGCATGTAGTCATATGACATAATGAAGGGGATTTGGGGAATATGTAGTAGTCCATTAGAAACCCAACAGGCTAAGACTGGGATTTGGGAAGAGACAAACAAAAATAGGCAAGTTTTAGCCAATGTCCTAGTGAAAAGGACTTTGAAAGTTTCTAAATTGTGACTCAATGACAATTAGTGATTGTATTTGTACTAGTAGTGCTTTGAATGTAGACCTTCCAACACATTGGAATTGTTGAATTGCTGATAATTACGATGATATTCAATAAGGCTATTTGATGAGATATGGTAAATGCAAAATGAAAACAGATTTGAGTTGGTAAGAGTATGAAAGACACAAGGGTGAAAGATACCCACAAAATAGGTAAGGGAAGCAAAAAGAAATACCTGCCCAGGGCCTCCCTGGTGGCACAAGGAGTTTAGTCTCAGCACTATGAAGCCATCATCAGCCACTGCAGCACGAGTTCTATCCCAGCCAGGGAGCTTCCCACATGGCGCAGCAGACTTCTCCTGACTTGTCCCCTGCTCCCCTCAGAAGTGTATTTCAGTCAATCTTCCTGTTCTGCTGCCCACTCTGTCTTAGGTGAATCATCTCACCACCCCGCCCACATACCTTTGGCCTACCCCCAGTTCTTCTATGCATGAGTAAATAAGTCTTAAAAAAAAAAGGAAAAAAATACCTACCCAGGAGTCCTCTGTGAGAAGCCAAAGCAATCCTCCCCACTGATTGAGTCCAGGCATACCTTTGGTTTGTAAATCACCCTTAGGAAGGGGAAAGGTAATTTGAAGACGGTTCAAAGGAGTGCCTGTAATGTCTAAACCAAGGGAACAGAGAGCTTTATAAAGAGTTTGTGTAGAAGGAGAATTTTAAATCATGGGATGAAAAGGTTATGGAGGAGGAATTCTGATTCTACTCACCAGTCTTCAGCTCTTGAGAGGAGTCAGTGTGTGGATTGGAGGTGTTAACTTAATTGTGAGTAAAGACAATTGTGACCATTCTATCTGCTGTGCGAAGTGTGATTGCTACTTGAATAGGTAGTTTTGTTATAGGGCAACCCCGATATACAATGGGGTGCCTGACTGTGGGTTCTCACCCATGCGCTTAAAAAGGACTTATAATAAGAACAATTGCAGGCACTCACAAAAAGGTTAATAAAAAGGTTTATTTACAAAAGGAAGGGAAATAAAAAAATGAATAACTCGGGGACAAAAGAGAAAGTGAGGGAGCGAGATAAATCTCCAAATATGTCCTACCAGATCCGAGGAGCTGGAAACCCCAATGGCACGCTGTAGCCCGTCGAGAAGCAAGAGACCCCCGAGGTCAAAAGCCCTCGTTATATAGCCAACATGTCTGCTTAACTCCACCCCTCAGTTTCCGGTAATCCTCTCTTCTGGATGATGATGGAATTCTGGGATTCGTAGCCCTAGGGGTCTTGGATCTCTCTGGCTTGAGGTGGGGGTCCATAAACCTTCCTGTGGAGTTTGTTGCAGACGTCCTTTCCCCCCCCTCAACAGTTTGAGGTGGAGTTGTTAAGAACTGTTTGTCAACCATGTGAAGAGAATGAATCTTTTTGTGCTGTGACTCAGTAATATAAGCATTTTCAAGCCCTGTCATCCTAGAATTTTAATAAATAATCCATCATAAAGTCTGGAGACTTGACAGAACACAGACGTGTCTTTGAAGTAGTACTTCTCAAAATTTAGTCCCTCTGAATTTTGTTAGAAAGCATGTAGCTGGGCCCTCAGTGTTGTGGATTCAAAGGGGCTCATGACTTCGCTTTTCTCAGGAGTTCCCAAGTGATGCCAATGCTTCTGGTATGGGCACCATACTTTGAGAAACATGGTTTAGAGACAAAGATTTACATTCTGTGAAGAGGATAATCAATGATAATTCATGATTGCAGAGGCACTGGGGGAATGCTCATCTGTGATTTGCTCAGTGATTTTAATTTTATACAGGGAGCACAAAAAATACTGATGCCTGGGCCCCACCCCCAGACAGGAGTGGCATTGTCATTGTTTTATTTTAAAAACTGTCTGGCATGGAAACCCTCTGGCATGGAAATTGATCAGCTCTCCAAGCTTAGAATTCTTTCTCCTCTCCTGCCATCTGGTGGTACTTCTAAGACACATTTTTCATTCAACTCTTTCTGATCCTGATAATCATTTCTATAGGATTTGTTTAGCTCTGGGGTCATTACTACTAGAATCAACAAGTTACATTCTGCAGTAGAGGAAATTCAGAATCTTTTATCTGATGCTCAGGGTAGAACGGTGGCTTATGATTCTCTTTATTCACCAGAGTATTTAATTTTTGCTGTTTAGCTTCTAAAATTTACTAATTATGTGACGTTATTAAATAGTATGTTTGTGAATACATGCACATTTACACCCTAAATAGAATAGACAGACAGCTTTCTTAAATTGGATATTTATTTAAATATATGAGTCACTAGTTGCTGTGGCATCAGGTATTAAAAGAAAAAGTGCTATTTAAAATTGTTTCTTTTGAAATAAGTGAATACTTGACTGCAACTGCTGTTGCTACTGCTATATCCAGAGTTAAGGAAAATTAATATGTATTCACTTACATTGATAAAAATTAATTAAATACATTTCTTAATAATCTGAGACTTTTTTCCTCCTGTACTAACCATGGAGATTTTACATAATATTCCAAGTCTCCAACTTCTCTGACGAAATAAAATCAGGCAAACATTGGCTCACTCCTCCTCTGCCAACTTCTCTCTTAACCTGCTGTTTCTATTGGATCTCTTTCCTGAGAGGAGTCACCTCTCTTTCTCCTTAAATTTTAATATGACAGGGCCTCCCCGGTGGCGCAGCGGTTGAGCGCTGCGCTGTGGAGCTGTCGACAGCGGCGACGCGAGTTCGACGCCCGGCTGGGGAGAGTCCCACATGGTGAGGCAGACCTCTCCTGCCTCGCCCGCTGCTCCCCTCAGCAGTGTACTTCTGATCTGCCTGTTCTGCTCCCCGCTCTGTCTCTGGTGGACCCTCTCGCCTCCCCACGCCTCTGGCCTGTACCCCAGCTTGTATGTATAAATAAAATTAAAAAAAAAACCTTTAAAAAAATTTTAATATGACAAATATACTACCCAGTGGCACCCAGCTCAAATCTACCAAGCAGTGGAGAAAAACTTCATCATATAAAATTCAAATATAAAATGGTAATGAAAAAAAGGTCAAAAGAGACTCCAAACTGTCATAGCCTCATCTTCAAGTGAAACCAGCAATTGAAAACAATAAAGAAAAATAGAATGAAAATGTGGAAGAAATAACTGAATATTTTGATTTGCAAATTGTCAACATGTTTTTTTTTTCTTGACATGTCATGGCATTAGGTATACAACCCTGAACATAATTTGCTTATTAAAAGATGTAATGAATGCTAAATGATTGAAAATTCTTAGTTGAAGAATTTTTTAAGATGTAAATATTGTCATTCAAAAATTTGTTGAGGGCCTCCCCTGTGGCGCAGCGGTTAAGTGCTGCACTGTGGAGCTGACAGCAGCGGCGGCTCAAGTTCGAAGCCCAGCAGGGGAGAATCCCACATGGCATGGCAGACCTCTCCTGCCTTGCCTGCTGCTCCCCTCAGCAGTGTATTTCTGATCTGCCTGTTCTGCTCCCCGCTCTGTCTCTGGTGGACCCTCTCGCCGCCCCACGCCTCTTGCCTGTATCCCAACTTGTATGTATAAATAAAATGAATAAATAAATCTTTAAAAAAATGTGTTGAAATACTTGAAAATCATTAGTGTGCTAAAATAAAACTGAACATAGTTTGTTGATTAGGGAGGACAGTGAATAGTAGATGCTTGAAAATTGTTAGTTTTACCTGGTATATAGCCATCTTTACCTATTCTAAATTTTCAGCTCATTAGTTTTGTTTCTGTAGAGGAAGAAAAAACTAACATCCCAAAGTCTTTCATGAAATTGGCCTGTTAGTTGGCACCAGTGTGCTCCTTGTGCTAATATACAATGCATTCTTAAGCAAAAGACATTTCTTCACCCAGACAGTCAGGCTACTGTTTTTCTGCTTCTCATTGCAATGTAATTTTAGAACTAGAAAAGTACAATAAAATCCATCTACCCTTGGACAAGAAAAAGGGACCAAGTTGTGTTTGGATTTATCCAAGATCAGCACTAGGAAAAGAGATGGAAGAAAGTCCCAAGTTCCTGCCTCTACATCCATGGACTGCCCTGTATACTTTTAAAGGAATTCCGGGTATAAACAGAAATACAAATATCATATTTCCAGTAAAATTAGCCCTCTAGAAGAGTACTTCTAAAATTGGTCATTTTTCACATGAAGCCCTTGGGTGGGCATGTTTTGACATGACTTGTAACCTGCTTCAGTTCTATAACAGAATCATGGGTTAGGAAGGTGGGGTTCGGAACCCCATCCCACAGAGGGTGATTGTGGGATTGCATACTTTTGATGTTTTTGTCAGCACAGTCCTAGATGCAGTAATCCTCCGGCACCTCCCGGTGAATTCCCTAGGTGTTATAAACTCATGGCTGGTGTATAAATGCACCAGGCTTGAGACTCAGGTAAAGTGGAGCATCCTGGAGACTATGGCAAGGAACCCTGGGACGGCACACACACAACTCCAAAATCCCAAGTGGTCAACACTCTGTGGATGAGGGCTGCTATTGTGTGGGGGGCTTGTTTTATATATATATGTTTTTAACTTTTTATTTTAAAATCGCCTTTTTCATCTGTGGCCCAAATAAATTCAAGCGAAGATTTTCCAAGTTGTGGGCTGTGGTCTGACATTAAGGACCATGTGAGCCTGTGAGTCATTATTTCGCTAAAGCTGACTATGCACTTGGCTTCCATCAGTGTTTTTGACACTTACTCAGAAATTATGTTGTTAAAAATAAAACATTAAATCACTTGCCCACTTTCTGATCAGCTTATTGCTTTTCAGCAGATAACTTCGGCTTTTAGATGTGACTTCAATGTACTTGAAAGTACAGAGTAATCCTTCAGAATATACACACATCTCAGTCAAATACATTAACTCATAAAAACTTCTGGTTCTTCAATAAGCATTGAACCAGAGATAGGTATATTTTCAGTGTGTGTCACTAGAAACACTCATATAAAATCCCCTCTAGCTATTCAAGTTTAGGCCTATGTACAATATAGCTTTTGTTCAGCGATTTTATTTTAATCTGAATGTGCGAAGACTTTCAGCAACTGTTCTTTATGGGCCTATATGCCACATAATGTTGACAAACCAGCATTTTATTGATGCATAAAAGCCTTTCTAGTCAAACAAGTAGGCAAAGCTATCTATTTTTCCTTTTAATATGAATATGAATCTTGTGCTTCCTGGCTACGGTATTTTGAAATCTTTGAGAGGGATAGATTGTGTTGTGCTCTTTAGAAAATGCACTCGGTTAGATGCCCCAGCTTTTTCTCAGCAGGTGCCTCCTGCATTTGATGCAGGATTGTGTTGATCTCCATCCCCATCTCCCACTCTCCCACTGCCATTTTTAACCTAGCAGGGCCACCTCCTTGGTATGGAAAATTGGGTTTTATTGCCCCAGATCTAGAAACCCTGGTGGGAGTCAGTTGCTACACAAGGATGTCCTACTGCTTCAAGTCCATCACAATGGAGAGGACACTAGACACTAGTTGACAGCCCAGGTCAGCCCACGCCCACAGCTGATATCTACTATTGCCCTGTGAGTGCACCCTCTTGTATGTTCAGTTCAGCTGAGCCCTAAGAAGACTGCAGCTCCAGCCTTCCTCTAACTGTACTCACATGAGAAATCACAAGAGAGAACTGGTCAGCTCATTATTTTGCCAGAAAGAATTTTGTAGGACCATAGGATAGGATGCTACTTAAAAAGTTGCTGAAGGATCAAGAAAAGCTAATATTAGTGGTAGAAATACTGGTAGTTTATAAGACTTTAAGAATCTCAAACATAACCCTTTAAGTTTCTGCCTTTCCCAGCAAAATCAGTGAGATTCTCTGTTCCTTCTTACACATAATTGATCAAATTCTCTGTTGCCATTTTGTAATTCTGACTTTTCTTTTCCTCTATTTGACTGAATTGTCACGTGAATGTGACAGTAACTTTCTCTCTCCTGTCCCTACAGATCTTGAGACATACTACTGATCCGTCTATATTTTTCCTTTGCCTCACTGGGATTTGAATTCACGCCAATGTTCTTTACTCTGAATTGATCTTTTTTCCCCTTCTAATTCTTCACCAAATTCATTCCTTTATTTCCCTAAGCATTGCCAATTCCACTCACCCTCCTTTTAAAAATTGCATTATAATCAAATATGAACTTTTTATTTAGAGAAAATTTGCAGAATGGTAATTGTGGAGAAAGTCTAGGGAAAGAAAGAATTTACAATTATTTATTTTGGAGGAAGTGTTCCTAGAAATTTTCACATACATGATTACATAATGAGATGAATGTAGCAAAATGAGGAGTAGGACATGGGGTGATTAATACCTCTGGTAAGGCTTCTTCAGACTGTCTGCAGATGACTGGAAGTCTTTCCTGTATTCTTCACGTCTGATTTATATGTATCATTGGAGTCTCAATTTAAAGTCACTCTGTCTAACATAGATCTTTTCCCAGTTTTTTAAATCTCAGCACTCTCTTTCCCTCAGAGTACTGATTTCAGTTTTGTGAGTATGTAATTTTAAAATTTCTATGAGTTTATGATTACTGTTTTGTAATTACTGTTGTTTAATTGGTTACTTAAGAACTATTTTCCTCACTAGAATGTAGGCTCTTGGGGGAATTTGAGTGGGGCATGCTCTGCTATTCTTGTTTACTGCTGATTCATAAGCATCAAGTGTAGCCCTAGGCATACTTAGTCGTTGCTCACTAAAAACATGACAAGTAAATGCTGGTAATGTACTGTCAAGAGCTTCACAACACCTTTTGTACAGGTGACATAATGGTATATACCATTACTACAGAAATGGGAGGTATAATATGGGAGCTGGACCTCCAGAATTATTTCTCTGTTTCTATATACGTAAATAGGTAAAAATGGCCATAGGAAAATTTATCAAGAAGGCAAAATTTGGCTATGGTGATTTCCCTTGTAGTTCTTCCTCCTCATTTCTAGGCACACCATGAATATTTGAGTTTTAGTGAGGACAATACTTAGACTGTTCATGATCCCATGGAAGTAATTGATTTTCATGTTGTATTTAGGATGTCCTGATAGGCGGGTGGGAAAGTTTGGGATGATTCATTTTTAGGTAATGAAATTTTCTAGCACCCCTCAAGTCTCATTGCATTGGATACTAACTTCTCTGCTGATTCTTATCATCTTGAGCAAGTGCTTTCACTTTCTAAAGGGGGGAGAGTGAGGAGTGGTTTCAGTCAGTGCATCTGATCCAGGGTTTTTACAATTGGAAACATCATTATTTCATAGGAAGTAGAGATGGTGCTGTTTCTGTGGTTGCAGAGTAGACATGGACTGGAGAGAACAGGAGGGAATGGGTGGCCTGCACGCTTAGGTGGAGTCACCCACCAAATCAATGACTTCATTCAACCATTTTAAGTTTCTCTCTCTTTCTCTCTCAATATCTCTCTCAATCTCTCTCTCTGTCTGTCTCTCTCTCTCTCTCTCTGTCTGTCTTTTGGCCTGCCAGTTAGGTATGATAATTGTGGAGTTTCATATAAATTAGATATGTGAAATGCTACCACATAATAGGAATTAACATATGCCAGAGGACTGAGAGCAGTCCTAGTAGAGGAAATCTAAACATAACAGTCTCTGTGACTGTTATTAAGCAAATATAAGCATTTACTTTAAATTTATGCATAGAATTTGCTGGTCCTTTTAAATTAATAAACTATAAGGTGTGACGCACAAAAATAAATCTCATTTTTAAAAATTCACTTTTTACTTCCTTCCAAAGTATAGTTTATATATAATAAAAGTGCACAAATCTTAAATTTAAAGTTTGTTTTTTTTTATGAAGTAACCACTACCCATATGAAAGTAAACAACTTGCCTTATACCACAGAGGGCTCTCTCACAGCCCTTCTCAGCAATACTTCCTATCCAAACAGTAACTGCTAACCTAATCTCTATCTCTATCAAATAATTTTATCTCTAATCTCTGTCTCCATCAAGTAATTTTATCAGATTTTTAAGTCATATAAATGGAATAGCACTATATGTTCTATTTTGTGTTTAGCACATGTCCATGAAATTTACCTAGTTTGTGTAATAATAGCATTTTAGAGAGCAGTTCTAGATTTGATAAGAAAAATTATTTTCAGAAATATAAATATCTCTTCATCCCCTCTCAAATTATTTACACATTTCCCCCTAAACATTTTCTGCATGGATTCAGTGCTCATGTTCTTTCTGAATATTCTTTTTGTTACACTCATGTTACATACAACTCTCTTAGTTTCTGCCATTTGTCAGCCTGCTTATTATTTCTAATTACATAATCGAATTCTGGCTCCATTTTATAGTGCTAGCACTTAAATAGTGATGCTTTAGATTTTAGCAGTCCAACATAAAAGAACACAGTGAACTGAAATTTTCACAAATTTAGTGGCAAGGATTTCCTGTTACCCCAGGGGTGAAAATTATTCATTTATTTCTGAATTGCTGGTTTCATCATTCAGTTTGATTTCTTTAGGGGCTCAGTGTTGAATGTCCCTCAGGGTCAGCTTTTGGAGTATTTTTACTTTAATTACTACAGATAAGGAGGAGGAAGTATAAAAGTCTAAGGTACAAGAGAAATAAATCAAATGTCTCCATAATATGGTGAACATCACTCTCTTAATGTATTAATGAACTGGCACAAATCTGACTCTACTTATTCCTGTGATTATCAGGGTCTGATATCATTAAACATCCACATTATATGACTGATTATACTTTTGTTCCTGTGCTAATCAAGACTATTGTGATTATAGATTAGCAATCAATGAGTTTACCTTGACAAATATGTAGTGTTCATTGCCAATTAATTGGTATGAAGATCATCTACATCAGTCTCTGTGAGCCTTACCTTGATCAGAACAACTTGGTTGCATTGGAGTTTCCAACTCTGCTAGGCTGAGGATTTGTTTACAAGATAGGGACTTGCAGTTAACTTTCCCAGTGCTGTACTGTGTAGAATCCTCCATCAGAGCTGAAGAATGTATTCCCCAGTCTGTGCAGAGGTTGTCAGCTGCTGCCTCTCTTTGAAATTGTTCTTGTTCAAGAGAGTCATCTTGCCCAAGGTTGTAACCCTGCCCAGAACAGCTCACATTTAATAACTGAAGACTAAAGCTCACATTCTCTTCTCCTAACTGGGGATATCTCTGAAACTCCCTCAACTGTGGTTTTTTTTTTTTTTTTTTTTTTTTTTTTTTTTTTTTTTTTTTTTTTTTTTTTTTTTTGTTATTGTGTTGTTGAGATTCTAACAATCTAATTTATCCTTTGGCACAATCCAGAGTCTTCTCTTTTCCATTCTCTTTTATTGGTACATTCCCTAGTAAATGTCTTGCATACCATAGCAAATCCTATTATTGAGAATTTTAACCTTCAACACATCCCCTCTGATATGGCTGGATTGTGTTCTTTCCAAAATTTTTATGTTGAATCTCTAATGCCCCCAATGGCACTACTTGGAGATAGGATTTTTAGGAAGTTCTGAGGTTAAGCAAGGTCATAAAGGTGGTGCCTTAATCCTATAGGATTGGTGACTTTATAAGAGGAAGAAAGAATCTCTTTGTTTCTTCCAAATACCCACTCCCTCTCTACTTCTCTCTCTCCCCATGTCTTTTCTTCTCTCCCCAGCACACACACCCCAGAAAGATCCTCTGAACAACCTGATGAATTCTTCTCAGAAACCACCATGCTGGCACCCTGATCTTAGGTTTCAGCCTCCGTACTATAAGAAAATAAATTTGTTGTTTAGGCCACCCAGTCTAGTCTATGGTATTTTTTATGGCAGTCTGAGCTAATATACCCTCTGATTTCATGTGTTCAAACCTTGAGAGCAACTCTGAGGAACTTGTTGAAAATATACATGCAGAAACGCATGGACTGTAGATGCACACCCCGTGAGTTTTTACTGGAGGAACAAGTATAAGCATAAAACCAGTCTGCAGATCCAGAAATGATACTTCTTTCATTCATGATATTGGTAATTTGTGTTCTCTTTATTTCTTTACTTCTGGGTAGGTGGTTATGAATTGTATTCATCTTTTTGAAGAAGCAACTTTTGCCTTTGATTATTTCCCCTAATATTTCTGTTTTTTACTTTATTAACTCAACTTTTTTCTTTAGTGTTTTCTTACAATACTTAGTTTAGGTTTATAATACTCTTCTTTCTTCTAGCTCCTAAGGTAGAAGTACACATTATTGATTTTTATTTTTCTTTATTCCTAGTGTAAGCATTTAGTGCTATGAAGTTCCTTCTATGCACTGAAGTGCATACTTCATATTTGCTATGGTATATTTTAATGTTCTTCAGTTTGAAATATATCTGATTTCCTTTGTAAATTTTTTCTTTGGTCTAAAGATTGTCTGGAAATATGTGGCTTAATTTTAAAATATTTGCGTATCTTTTGTTACATATCTTGTTCATTTATGCTTAATTTTATTGTCAGAGAAAATAATCATTATGATTTTAGTCCTTTGAAATCTTGACTTTTTTTAGTGGTATATAAGATGGTCTGTCTTGGTAAATATATCACGTGTATTAATAAGGAATGTATGACTTGCACAAATTCTTGATGTTGTGATCTGTCAGTACCTATTAGGGCATAGTGATTAGTGTTCACATCTGCTGTTGGTTGTGATGGTATTGTCTTGTTTTATTAATTTATGATACAGGATATTACAATCATCTATCATGGATTTTGAAACTTGTAAATGGGGATATTATATAGCTGTATATTTTTATTAGCAATATTTTGCTTTTCTTTGACTGGTCTTAAGATTTTCTCTTTATGTTTAGAATTTGATAGTTTAGATAGTTATCTTTTTGTTTAGAATTTGGCCAAGAGGTACTTTGGATGACTTATCTAATGAACTGATTCTTTTATCATTATTTCTTTTCTTTGTCATGTAGTTTATTTAGCTGATATTGACATAGTGACATAGTCACTTCAACCTTCTTAAATTTTTTGCTTTCATGGCATATATTATTCCAACTATTCACCATTTACCTATTGATATGTAGGGAATGTAGTAGTGTCATGCTTTTTAAATACATTTGAAATGTCTTCCTTTAAGTTGTAGTATATATCCCGTTAATATGCAAAGTTAATTACTGACATGACTAAAGTTAAATTTTTGTTCAGCTACTCTGTTTTTGTTCCTATTTCTCCCTTTGTTCTTTCAGTTATATTCATTGAACATTGTTATTATTCCATTTTAATTAAGTTATTGATTTTTAATTGTTAATATCTGAATTTTATTTTGTTGATCTAGATTTTAGAATAAGTATCTGTAACTTATCACAGTCAATTTAGGATTTATATTGTATAAGTTTATATACCATTTTAAAGAAACTTGTAACAATTTATGTCTGCTTTCTCTGTACCCTATCATTTATCATATAGTTTTCAGGCATATCACATCAAATTATGTTAAAAATCTACTCAGTGGATAATTTTTGCTTTAAACTGTCATATGTATTTAAAATCATTAAGAGAGAATTGTTTTTATAAGTGTGTATGCATTTATGGTTTCCAGTGCTCTTTATTTATTTCTTAAAATTTCCATTTCGTCTCATTTGCATTCAACCTCAGGAGCGCATTTTAGCATTTATTGTAGTAAAGTTTGCTGCTGATGAAACCTCTTTATTTACTTCCATCTAGAAACATCTTCATTCTAGTATTTTTGCTGGATGTAGGATTCTGGATTGAACATTTATATTTTCCTTTAGTTTTTGAAGATTTTATTTTGCTCTCTTCTGACTTCACTGGTTTGTGATGAGAAGGCAGCAATATTTTGAATTGTTCTCTGTATTTAATGACACTTTTCTCTCACTGGCTTTAAGAATTTTCTCTTTTTCTTTAGAATTTAACAGTTTGATCAAGATGTACCTTAGTTTTCTTTGTATTTCTCTTGCTTAGAAACTACTAAACTTTTAAAATCCATATATTTATGTGTTTTACCAAATTTGGAAAAAATTTGGCCTTTATTTCCTTATTTTTTTTTCTGCTCTATCCTCTCTCTCTTCCCCTCTGGGGTTCAACTATAAAAAACTAAATACTTGGTTTATAGTGCTAAATTTCAGTTTTTAAAATATGTTAGTTTATTATATTACTGAAATTTGAGGCTATAAGCAATTCAGTTTTTAAATTTCCTTTCCAAGAGTTAATGTTCTTAAGTGTTGTAAACTGAGTGACTTTAATATCTATTCTTACGCATATTTTGAATTCTCTGAAAAGGATTTCTTGTCTTCCTCGCAAACAATTATCTTCCCTTTGGACTTTTCCATGTGATTATAAGCTTTTGAATTCTCTTGGGAATCTTCATGTGTAGGCAGATATGTTACCAAAAGTCATTACTGGGAGATTAGATTAAACTGGTGTAATCTGAAACCAGGAGTGGATTTAAACAACACTTTTGTTGTTTAAATCATACAACCAGGTGAAAGCTTCTCAGACCAGAGGAAATTCTACTATCTCTTTGTTTAGGGAGTTAGAGCATTTGATATTTCATCTCCTCTTCATAAGACATGCTATTCTATTTCAATGTACTATTTCCATTTCTGTTCAAGGGTAAATATAACAATAGTATGTGCTGACTGCAGTTGCAGTGGTATTATTATGTATGCAACCACAGAGAAATTAGCAGAATTTTGGAGCTGTGTGGCATTCCTCCAATCCTACTGATTGAATGTGAAACCATTCAGATACTTATGGGACTAACTCAGTTTATTGAATTATGTTTAAAGGAAATTTCATTCATCAGTGCACTGTAGGATTTTTTTTGACAAGATTTAACAGCTTGTCCTTAGTTATATTTTATATAAAATTTAAGTCTCTTTTTCCCCAAGGAAGACAAATGTCAACTTTCTGTGATATGGGAATGATGTGTTTGCAATATCATACAGATTTTATTTTTAAATAGGCAGAACTCTAGGAGGAAATTAATGTCAATCACAAATTGATTTGTTGCACTACAAATCAATGAGAAATAAAAATTTCTATATTGCAAATTACCAATAATTTGAAACTTAAGTTAATCAGTGCCACAAAGTGCACACTATAATTTTGTCTCCGTAATTAAGTGCCACTTCCTTTTTTGATCATTTCCCTTTCTGAGATCAGAGCAGAGACTGGCCTCATAGAGAAGAAATGGCAGAGTAATTCAGGCCAAGTTTCACAGTCCCGTAGCATGAGTTATTGCTCCAGGAAAGAAAGGAACAAAGTATCCCAAAGATGGAATTGCGCCTTTGACTTATTTCTGGTTCCTTAATATTGGAGGGTGGGATGGGATTAATATGGACAGTTAAGAAATAGGCAGTAATATATTGTCTTAATATAGAGTAACTTAGGGACAAACTTCCATCAAATAAATTTATATTTAATGTTTATTATTGCCATTTATTGATTACTTTTATTGTATGTGCACACTATCAATAGAATGGTAAGTATATCTCAAATTATTGGCTATAATTTCACATTTACATAAAATCCATCTGCATGTGCTTTCACGCATATTTTTCAACTGCGACTTTGGATTTTCTACTTCTTTCAACTCATTATTTTAGTTGATAGTTAACTGTGCTACTTTTGTCCTTCTTCTCCCTAAAATCCAGAAATCGCTATCATTTTCTGACAAAGAAATAGTAAGTGTTGAAGAATTTGTCATCTAGTTGAATGGACAGATATAAAGTAATTAATTCTTATGTCACTTGCAAACATCCTTGGAGGATTGATTTATTCATTTTGCGCCTGATGAACCCTAAGGCAAGAAGTATATGCTCTTGAACTTCATAATCCTACATGGTTTGGGGCAGTTTCTCAACCTCAATGCTATTAACCTTTTAGGGCTAGATCATTCATTGGTGTGTGTGTGTGTGTGTGTGTGTGTGTGAGAGAGAGAGAGAGAGAGAGAGAGAGAGAGAGAGAGAGAGAGAGAGAGAGAGAGAGAAAGAGAGTGAGAGAGAGACACACACACAGAGACAGAGAGACGGAGACAGAGAGACAGAGAGAAAATCCTGTGAAGCTTCCTAGCCTCTTCCCAGTAGAGTTTAATAGAATTCACTCTGAGTGTGACAACCAAGAATGTTTCCATATTCCCTCTGCAGGCAAAGTTGTCCCCATTTAAGAACAACCACTCTAGGGGCTCAGCAAATATCAGACATAAAACACTTTGATTTATAACTGTGTGCTTAGACAAAGCAAATATCTTCAAACTCAAACTCAAGCAATAGTATTGCTCTTATGAATAAGAGGACATATTAAAAGTTTTGAAATTTCTCAAGTGCAGTAATAACCCTTTTAAGAAACTATCTTATTAAGCTCCTGGTGAAAAAAATAATATACCATTAAAAGTGAACAGAGTAAAAGGATCTTTCACCTGCCTGTACCCACAGGTATCTGTTTCAATTTGGCAGACACTGTTGCTATTCCTCCAGAAGTTTTGGATCATTCACTCAGAAGGTTTAGCCCTCTAATTCAATCCAATCTTGTCCTATTAAGGCCCAGATAGATTGCCAGATGAATGTTGCCAGGTTGGTAACATTCCACCAGCTTTTTCTAGTTCTAATGAAATTGTACAACTTTTAAGAGAATAACAAGCTACATGTGGCTGTCACAAGAGAATAATTTCATAATACAGAATTGAAAACATACAAGAGACATTTAAATAAAAAAATCATCAGCAAAGGAGAGTGCAAATAATGGACAGGGAAAATGTAGTTATACATTGTCAGCATTTCTTAGTATTTAAAGAGGCTTAAATTTCATCATCATTATTTAAAAGCATCAATATCATTTACAGAATTGCTCATACATAATTAGGGCCAGAAGTATGTCTTTGTATGCTTCAGCTTTCCATTTTGGCATCTTTTCCTGCTTTATAGAATTTTCAATGATATCCCATGGTTTTAAACAATTTTATAGGACTAATGAGTCAAAATATCTTTTCAGATCCCTATTTAACCTATTATTTGAATCCAAGAGGCAATATCTAATAAGTGGTACAAAGTATTACCTGCCATAAGGTGTTTTGTAGTAAGCAAAAGCCAAAGTAAAAGGTTCTGCACCCAGTTACTTCCAGAGCCAAGTGAGGAGTGATACCGGTTGGATCCTCCTATATGGGCCCACTTGACCCCATCCCTATCACACACAAATACCACAGATGGACTTCTCATGAGATTTTTCTTCAAAGTTTGGAAACTATTGAACTTGAGAGTCACCAATTTTATACCAGCTGTCTTGTCAAAGTCAGGATGCAGTGGGAGTTGCATTAGAAGGAGTGGAGTGTAAGACAGAGAGAATTAGCAACTAGACATGCCCTGTGTAGTTCTGACTCTCAGTGAACAGTAGAGATTCCTAAGCAGTCTCAGTAAAATGTGGGCAGAACCACCGCATCCAGAGGAAATCCTGAACCCTGTGCAAACAACCCTAAGCTTCTGGTCAGGAAAGTAGAGAATCCCAAACCTGCTCTTTTTCCCTTTCTCTGTGTGTTCTCCAATAGCTAATTTATTTTTCTTATCTAGACCCACTGCATGGCACATAAGGTGATCAAATAAGAATATGATACCTAAAAATCTCAAAGAAATCCCTAACTCTGTGAAATCTCTATTAAAAAGTTACTCAGAGGGGAGTCAGGTCATAGTAAATGGATATTCATGGTTTACTATCAACCTACAGCCATGGAAACATTTGCAGCTATAAGTAAAGAAACATACCACATTCCTTTTCCCACTGCTAGCCTTGCATAGAGAACTGTATAGATCCAGAGATAAAAATTTCTCTTATTAGATTGTGTGTCCTATGATTTTATGAAGTAATTTGCTTTTGTGTTTTATGTTTTCCCACAGGAGGGTAGCAATTTGTACAGCGGTTAGAACCTGGCATTTGTTGCCATGATGAACCAAGTTCTGGTTCTTGATTCAGTTCACTTGTTAATCATATGATCATGGGAGAATTCACATAGTAAGAAACAGTCCCCATGTGCTAACTGATAAACCTCTAAATCAGAATTTTATATCTGCTAGTTAAGAAAACCTAATATCTGTTAGTTAAATATGATATGACACATTGGATTAGTTAGAACTTTTCAGTTGAGAATGGTGCAGGCTGAGTTCAGATGGGCTTAAGCAGACGGGGGTTTATTTGCTCTTATAAATTAAAAGTCTAAGAGCAGTCTCAAACATATATATCCATGTGCCCAAAGGGTTTTATTCAAATCTTTCTCTTCCCAGTTTCAGGTCTTTTTCACACTTGATTCCTAGGTGAACTCTTTTAGGAGGCAAAGGTGTTCTGTAGCATCTTGAGGCTCAGTCAATTCACTGGAAAGCAGAGGTTTCTTTGCCCAGAGTGAGCCTTTTGATATCCTGCTTACGACTCATTGCCATTCCCAATTCAGTCTCTGTGGTTCAAAGTTGGGGAAAAACCTTTGGCCATGTGTGTCAGGTGACTCACACAATTTGGGTTATTAGCACCCCAAAGAAGAGCTTTGGATTAATACCTCGTAACAATTCTTAGGTAGAGATTTAAAGGACTTTTGTAGAAAGCCCCCTTTTAGCTATTTGAAAATACTGATTGCTCATGTCACTACTTTGTAAGAAAACCATTTCGTTAATTAGAACCAGAGAGAAAATTTACTCTGAATCTTAATTAAAGATGATTAAAAACCAGTGTTTGAACATAATATATGTGTAGAAGCCTACAGTGGGGTCTACCCTATTCAAAACACACTAATCAAGGAGGCAGAAAATGTGATTTCACCAAAGGAATACCGGGCTGCATTTGCTGAAAGGGGAAATAGATCCCTGGGCATTTTTACAAGGCAAAAATCAAGCTCCTTAGCTTGACACACAGAGGGTGATAAATTTTATATCTACCTTATGCTCAATAAATATTTTATCACTACTATCACTAGATGAGGCAATGTCCTAGGCACCAGAGATTCAATAATAAAGTCTTCAAGAAGCTTAGTGTTTAGAGAAGGGAGGAGGGACTACAGAAAGTAGATAAGCAATTTTATTTCTGTTAAGCAGTCCTTCATATGATCAGAAGTTGTTATGGAACTACTGTAGAGCAGAAACACCAGTTTTGAGGCAGGAAGTAACTTCCCAGGGGAGGCAGCATCTACTCTGAGACACAGAAGAATGGTATGAGTTAGTGAGATAAAAGGGGATACTTTCCGAAATTTGTATCCACAGCCTATCTGATCTTGAAGTTTACTATCTTGTAAAAACCTGGCAAAGACTAGGCATAGTTAGCCAGCCTGAGGGCTTTAGAATTCAAAATGGAGAAAGAGGGTAGCTGGCTGAAACATTTTGTTGAAATTTCAAAAAACTGCTCTCTGAAGAGTAGAAAAATATCCTGGGTATGTGTATTCATTTTAGGGACACCATGCAAAGAACATTTTTAAGAAGACCACATTCATAAAATCCCAGAGGAGATTTATTTTGGAAATTAAACAAAATAAAGTTTTAAATAAAAAAGGAAGATTTGTTTCCAGAAAAGAGGTAGGAAAACATGAGATTTCCTGGCACAATGAGTTTAAAGCTTTTACCCATCTGAATAAGACCCAATATGGTCCACAGTGATTATGAAACTTGGAGCTGGCTCAAGTAGCAGGTATTTGGAGCAAAGGAAATTTAGGCAGAGGTGGGGGAGGAACATGAAGTCCATGGGCTACTCAGGAGCCTGAGCCAGAGTAGGTGGGAAGTAAGGAAGGGAGGAGTGAATGGCAGGGTTCATCCATGCTTCTGTGGACCTTGGCAAATACAAACATTAGATTGGCCAACAGAGCTCAAACCTTTGTGCCACAGTACCCCATGTTTTTGAGAATCCCTGTTTCCACAATTCTATCACATGTTACAGGATTTGACCCTAAATCATTTAACCAAGACCATTGGATTCTGGGTAGTTTCAGATTGAAGAACATGTTACAAAACCAGACCTCAGGGGGGATGGGGAAGTAAGTATCCAGGATGGTTCTGGAAATCTGTAGTTTTCAAACTGTGGTCCCAAAACCTGCAATATAAGCATCACTTTAAAGCTTGGTAGAATTGTAAATGTTCATCGTCATATCAGTACTATTGAATCAACAACTGTAGGAGAGATTGAGGTGGCAATCTATTGATACAGCAAACCAAAGTTGATTCTGATATAAGTTTAAATTGGAGAACCACTGCCTGGAATCTTCCAACTAGAACATCCTTAGCTACCTCTCTAGGGTCGCCCTTAGATGAATCATCTCTAAACTTCTGTGTCTGGGTGTCATTCAAGAAGCAATTCCTAGAAAGTTGAATGTGGTTGGTCACCTCTGGTGCAGTCTTGTATCTGGTTAGTGAGCTTTGCAGATACATTTGGAAGTGTCCTCTCTCAGCCACTAGAAACTCATGAAATGAAGAAAGGAAATTCCCTAACGAAAAATTGGGAAGAGGTGTTTTAAACAAACAAATGAATTCTGAACATAATAGCAGATATATTAGATCAAGATTTATGATCTTGGGTGGGGTGCAGAGTGAAGGTGGAGTTAGTCTCTTATAAAGGAGATTATTTAGCCACATAACAAGATAGACTGTAAAAGCAAGAACTTAAGAGAGAATAGGGTTTTAGTGTTTTTTTTCATTCACTCACTGTAAATATTCCATGTGCTTAAAATGCTTAATTCAATATTTTTGATGATGTTAATGGTGAAATTTTCTAATCATTTCCTAAGTTGAAAAAGAAAATGGCTAGAGAAGACACTGCCCTTTGAGTTAGCTTCTGAAATATATTCATCATCAGGATTGTTTTTGTACTTAGAGGTGAATAAATATCATAGATTCCTGATATGTTAAAGATGGAAAGAAAATTAGAAATCACTTATTTATTCCATTTTAGAGGTAGGAATATAGATGTTAAGAGAACTTGATAGACTTGCTAAGGTCACATGGATGATCTTTATGGGATATTATGAGTATTTTGTTTAGATGTGAATTCAGTCTCTTTTTGTATACACGGCCAACTAAAAGAAAGCTAGTCATCCATTGGTATTGTCTCTTTGGGTATTCTTGCTCTGACATGTGCTCCTTTTTCTCCCTTTAGTCTTATTTATGTGGCAAAACTATATAGGAAAATTCTGTAGTCTTGCCCTAGAAAGAAAAACTCTATGGTATTTGGAGAATGGATAGAAGTTGTCTACTTGAAAAACACAGCTTAATATTTCCTGCACTGTAAAATGTTCTGTGTTACATTTGGAAATCCAATCCTCAATAACTCTATCGGTTTTGAGAGATGGGATTTCTATGTGCAAGCACTGATACTGCTTATAATCATGTCAAAAAGGTCAACCCAATTTGTAGATCCTAGAATCTTAGATCTTTAGCTCTTCCACTTTCTTTAAGTTATTCATTCTGATCCATTCAATGTATGGAAGTAGATCTTACAATATGGAGGGAAAAAGGATAGCCTCGTGAGCCTTTTGTTCATTCTTAGAAAATACTAAAGTCGTCATTCCCATCTCAGTAACTTTTCATTTTGTCTCTGCATGGCAGGCTCTTATGTTTTCACATGACCAACTCGTTCTTAACTTAAAGGTCACCTACTCAAAAAGGCTTCTGTGTCCTAAAGTGACCATAAAATTACTGGGATATATTGACCATAAAAATGAAAGTTTCTTTTTTTATCCCTCTTCTGTATCCAAACCTCTTAAATTCCCATCTCCTTCTATTAAGAGGTAGAAACCTATATACTTGATTGGTCAATGGAAGGAAACCAAAGTGACATGAGTGAAATCATGGCATTCTTGAGGATGACAACCCATGTGGAGGAGAGTTGTTTTCTCAACATAGATCCATTGATCCCTATAGTAGTAAGAATCTTCAGCTAAGATCACTAGAGCCATTGACCCAACACACAATTGACCTGCTGAGTTCAGAAGAACTATCTAGCTGGTCTGAAACAATAGTAGATACAGTCTTTTTTTTAAAATATATTTTTATTGTTATTTATGTCTTTTACATTTTGTATTCCCCTTGGGTAACCACCAATTCATCCGTGATCCATCTCCGTGGTCCCTTGTGTTCTTTTCTACTCCATTTTGTGCCCTTATCATCCCCTCCCCCGCCCCCCGCAACCCGATGAGTGTCTCTCTTCTATTTGGTTTCTTTATATTCCTGCTATAAGTGAAACCATTCGATATTTTTCTCTTTCTTTCTGGCTTATTTCACTGAGTATGATCCCCTCTAATTCCATCCATTGATCCCCTCTAATTCCATCCATGTCGCTGCAAATTGCATGTGTTTATCTTCTTTGAATGCTGAATAGAATTCCATTGTGTGTATGTACCACATCTTCTTGATCCAATCATCTATTTTTGGACATCTGGGTTGCTTCCATACCTTTGCTATTGTGAACAGTGCCGCAATGAACATACGGGTGCATGTATCCTTTTGGATTAGTGTTTTTGTGTCCTTTGGGTAGATTCCCAAAGTGGTATTGCTGGGTCGTATGGAAGCTCCATGTTTAGCAGTTTGAGAAATTGCCATACAGCTTTCCATAGTGGTTGGACCAGTTCACATTCCCACCAGCAGTGTAGAAGAGTTCCTTTTTCTCCACATCCTTTCCAGCATTTGTTGTTGCCTGTATTTTTAATGTGTGCCATCCTCACAGTTGTGAGGTGGTATCTATCTCATAGTGGTTTTATTTGCATTTCCTTGATTATAGGTGATGTTGAACATTTTTTCATGTACCTGTTGGCATTTGCTTTTATTCTTTGGAGAAGTGCCTTTTGAGCTCTTCTGCCCATTTTTTGACTGGGTTATTGGCTTTGTTTTTTTGAGTTGTGTGAGTTCCTTGTAAATTTTTGTTATCAGTTCTTTATTGGATGTATTGTGTGCAAAGATCTTTTCCCAGTTGGTAGGGTGTCTGTTAGTTTTGGTTAATGTCTATTTTGCTGTACAGAAGCTTTTTATTTTGATGTAATCCCATCTGTTTATCTTGTCCTTCACTTCCTTCGGGGATGTGTCTTTCAAGATTTTGCTGAGATGTATGTCGTGTAGAGTTTTGCCTATATTTTCTTCTATAAATTTTATGGTTTCAGGTCTTACGTCCAGGGCTTTTATCCATTTTGAGTTGACTTTTGTGCAGGGTGTGAGGTAGTAGTCTAGCTTCATTTTTTTTTGCATGTGGCTGTCCAGTTTTCCCAGCACCATTTATTGATTAGACTGTCCTTGTTCCACTGCATTTTCTTTGCTCCTTTGTCAAAGATTACTTGTTCATAGATATGTGGCTTTAATTCTGAGTATTCTATTTGGTTCCATTGGTCTTTGTGTGTTTTTGTTCCGGTAGTATGCTGTTTTAATTATTATGGCTTTATAGTATAATTTGAAATCAGGGAGTGAAATTCCTCCATTTTCTTTCTTTTTAGTTAGGAGGGCTTTAGCTATGCGAGGTTTTTTGTGGTTCCATATGAATTTCATCAGTAGTCAATCTATTTCTTTGAAGAATGTCATTGAGATTTTTATTGGAATAGCTTTGAATCTGTAAATTGCTTTTGGTAGGATCGCTATTTTGATAATGTTAATCCTTCCAATCCACGAGCAAGGGATGCCTTTCCAACTTCTTGTGTCTTCTTCTATTTCTTTCATCAGTGTTTTATAGTTTTCTTTGTGTAATTATGTCTTTTGTTAGATTTATTCCCAGATATTTGATTTTTTTGGTTTTGATTTTGAAGGGGATGGATCTCTTAATATCTTCTTCTTCAGACTGGGTGTTTGCATAAAGGAATGCTACTGACTTTTGTGCGTTGATTTTGTATCCTGCTACTTTACTGAACTGGTCTATAATTTTGAGTAGTTTTTCTATGTAGTTTTTAGGTTTTTTTTTTTAATTTTTTTTCCTGGAGATCTACTGATTGTTTTTTTGTTTTGTTTTGTTTTGTTTTGTTTTAATTTCTTTCTTTATTTTTTTTATTGTTATTTATGTCTTTTACATTTTGTATTCCCCTTGGGCAGCCCACCAC
>PVIJ01011349.1:0-55145 GCA_004024925.1 Scalopus aquaticus
TTTTTTGTTTGTTTTCATTTTCACTGGCCAAATATATTTCACAAAACATTTACTTGGATTGATCAACATTGTATAGCTGCTGTGATAGGAATTTTAAGACTATGATCTCACTTAACAGAAACATTTTACAATAAAAGATTCATCAGTCTTTTTTTCCACCATATGAATAATCTGATCAAATGATGTAATATGGTCAAATTTCCAACACATATCATTGTTTCTCTTCAAACCCATTATTTGCAGGTTTTATAAACCAAGGCAAATAAAATTCACTTCCCCTCAAGCCTTCTACAACTTAATACACACCCTCAAGTTTAGCTTTTTCTCTATTCTTCCACATTCTGGCACAACGAGCTTAGAGGTCACAGCAACGTGTTTGAGACTCTGGGTGACTCCGAGCACTAACATCTTCCATGTCGTGAAATTAAGTCGCCACAGTGTCAGTGGCTTAATGTGTCACCCCTCCTTGGCAAAGCTTTAACCCAAAGACATGAATTTCTTATGAAGGACTCCCCGGGGCTGGGAAAACTGCCGGTGGAGCAGCAAGGCCTTCCCAGTGGCCTTCAGTCCCTACTGTCCTGCTACATTGGTGGAATAGGGAAAACGGGACAAATGTCTCCAACTGGGACAATGGAAGGTCTAGAGAAAGTCACAGAGCTAGTAAGCAAGTGCTGGAATCGAGTTTAGGACCCTTCTCCAGATGATTGGAAACAGCCATCTGGTCGACCCCTCTACATTCATTCTCTCTCCAAGCACCCGCAGTTGCAAGGAAGGGGCTAAGCTTTAACGACAGCTTCTTCTAACCTTTGGATGGGAGACTTGGGATGTCGTGATCCATCTCAGATCAGTGCCAACCCCTCTCTGGGCTTCTGAGAAACATCTGATAGTAATAACAACAATAGTAAGTCATCAAATGCCTCCTCTATAAAATGAGCGTGTAAAGTGCCCATACATTGTACCAGAACCTGGATCACGGACAGGGTTCAGTAAATGTAGGTTGTTGGCATCATCTTCCTCCTTCCTCCTGATCAGCATCATCATTATTATGTGCCCAAGCAACACATCATGCACTTTTATATTTCTTTTGAAAGTATGTGTTTTTCCTGATTACACCAGTTCATAGGTGGTCTGTGTTAAAATGTCCTAAGAAGAAATGCATAACCCAAGAAGTGCCACTGTGGTGCTAGAGTCAGACTGTGCCTATATTATGCCTTTCCTGATACTGTGATCTCAAATGTGCTGTCAAATTCTTCTGTGCCTCTGTTTCTTCACTTGTTAAATAAAGAAAAATGGTTCTAGTATCAGAGGGTTCTTGGGAAATTTAAGTAAGATGATATGTACATAAAGCATCACGTACCATACTTCGCACAGAGTAAGCGATCAATACATAGTGGTTATTATTGACACGATTATTGCTCTTTATAAATAAAGTTCCCTAAATCCACCTCTTAGAGGGAATCAATAATGATCGTTCTTTGTAGCTTTCTTCAGATCTATATAAAGTAGGAGATCTAAAATGTATGGATTAGAGAAATCAAACATTGTACAAAAATGAACAATGATGTAAACATATAAAATAAAAATTTTTTAAATATTGAAAACTTAGGATGTCAAAAAAATTTAAAAAATAAAATGTATGTACCACATCACATCTCTATTCATCTGACAAATAGTTTGGATGGCTCCCTGGCGGCACAATGGGTTAAGTCGGAGAAGCTATCCGCAGACACTGCAGCACGAGTTCCATCCCCGGCCAGGGAGCTTCCCACAGGGCGCAGCAGACCTCTCCTGCCTCACCCGCTGCTCCCCTCAGCAGTGTATTTCAGTAGATCCGCCTGTTCTGCTCCCCACTCTGTCTCTGGTGAATCCTCTCACCACCCCAGACCTCTTGCCTACACCCCAGTTCTTGTAGGCATAAATAAATAACTCTTTAAAAAAATCTATTGTACACTGCTTTGTGTTTTCTGTCTCTCTGAAGACTGCATCCTCATGTCCCAAATGTTCCAAGGAAACCCCTAGGGGCTGAAGGATAAAGCGCTGGTCTGCAGCCTCGGTCCGCAGGGCCACATGCAAACAGTTGGCGCTTTGTTGAGCAGGTGGTTTCTTTTGCAACTACTTACCTCAGTGGTTGGAGCAGAGGCGACTGCAGACAAGACATGACAGAACGAGGGTGGCTGTGTCCCAATAAAACTTTATTGATGGGAACTAAAATTTGAATTTCATGTCATTTTCACATCATGGAATAGTCTTCTTTTGATTTTTTTTTGTGACCATTATTTAAAAGCATGAAAACCTATTCTTAGAGTACCACCTGTACTGTACAAAAATGCAACAGGCTGGATTTGGCCTGTGGGTCATAGGGAGCAAATGAGCTTGTCATTCCGGAGCCAGGTTGAAAATTAGAGAAGCAGTGAAGTGTAAAAGTAATATCTTAATGTAACCTTTCTGCCTTCTCAGTGGGAAGTACCTTTTCCTCTGCTTGAAATGCATTATCCACCAAATCTGTTAAAATCCTACTCAAGGTTTAGATCACATGGCACATCCTCTGTGAAGCCACTCTAAAATTTCCTTGAAGAAAAAAATGCTGTTCTCTCCTCAGGTCCCCTTAGCACGTCTTTGAGAGTACTACAGTGCCACACACACACACACACACACACACACACGGGAGTCCCTGTCAGGCCTCAGAGTCCATGTGACTTCAATTTATCTCCTGCACACCCAGCGCTGCCACAGTGCTTAGCCATGAGGAGGGGTGAGCTGAGCTTATTGGGCTTCTTTCTCACTCTTTTGGGTGCAAGAAAAAAGAACCCATTAGAAGTAGTCTAGGAAGAGGAAGGAAGGGGGGTATTTAGAACCAGAACATCTTAAGGAAACTAAATTCAGGAAGCCTCTTCCCAAGCTGGCACAAATGTTTGGAAAACTGGCAACCCAGGATCTCTCCCTCTTGGGCCCCCTGGACTCTCACTCTTTTTGAATCAGTCAATTTTATTACTTTTCTTTCCTCAGTTCAAGAGCTAATAGAGACCAACTGGCTTCTAGGAGTCCTAATTTTTAATTTCAGGGAGAATCTGGGCTAGAGGAACTGACCACATAAGTGCTGGAGTTTATCCAAGTGGGTAGCCCAAAGATTATTCCTCAAGAATGGAGGGAAGGAGCTGGGCAGATACCCCAAAATGCCTGTTGCACTTGCTGGCTCCACTTCTTGGTTTGTGCTGTGGTCACGTGACTGCATCTTTTTCCTACTCTGCAGAAGGTGTGTTCCTTTAAATCAGGGGAATTAGCTTAATCATTTTGGGATCCCCACTCCTAGTACTTTTTTGCACACGGGAGGTCATAGAAAATGCTTATTTGTGTCAAATAAAAACATCACCTCCTCTGCAGTCTTTAATGTACTTTCATCTTTATGAAAGGTACTCACTCCATTGGTAGGCAAAAGACATGAAATAAAAAAAATGCATCTCTTTTTCCTGGTTTCAGTATATATTTTAAATTTAATTGTCTTTAGTTCAGATAATTGCATTATTTCCAGTCCAGGTTTTCAGAGGTCAAACAACCTCAGGTCCAGATGTACTATGAATGCAACTGTAACAGTTTCAGAGCAATTATCTCCTAGCTCGCAGGATGGAACCACTCAAATTCTGGAGTCAGGCTGGCAAGACATTCTTTTAAATGGGCCCCCTCTCTGAATCCGCCCAAAGGGAACTCAAGGCCAGTTGGAGCAGAGACTTAGTGATGCTTAGTGGTAGGGAGCTGCTGCCTCTGCTGGCTCCTGAGCAGAACTGGGAGGCAGCAGAGGGCCCCAGTTTGTACCTGAATCCCTTTATCATTAACCAAGGTCAAGAAAGCTCTGGGGCCTCTCTGGTGGTACAAGGGGTTAAGTCGCAGCACTGTGAAGCTATCCACAGCCACTGCAGCGATCCCGGCCAGGGAGCTTCCCACATGGCGCAGCAGACCTCTCCTGTCTTGCCCACTGCTCCCCACTGCAGTGTATTTCAGTAGATCTGCCCGTTCTGCTCCCCACCCTGTCTCTGGGGAATCCTCTCACCCTCATACCTCTGGCCTGCACTCCAGCTCTTGTATGGATAAATAAATAAATATTAAAGAAAAAAAGAAAGAAAGAAAGCTCTGCACTGCAGCTGCCAAGGTCCTTCAGGAGAGGCATTGCTTTCCTGAAGGTTGGGGAGTTTCTCTCTACTTTTTTTTTTTTTTTTACATCACCTCTGCTCTGTTCCCTTGGGGAAGTAGCTGGCTCCTTGTTTACCAAAACCAGTTTGCTCCCAGAGGCAGCTCTACTGCCTCTTTCTGCTCTGATGAGTAGCTCAGGGAAGGGGATTTAGAGATACAGCAGGGTTCTGTGTGTGTCTCCCTCACCTGGGCTCATACCAATTCCCAAGGCCTGGCTCAGGCACTGCCAATTGCCCTTTCACACCCCAATGAGAAGGGAGGAGAAACAAGGACAAAGTGGCTTTTTTGTCCCACTAAAATGCCAGATGCATTATACACACGGCTTAGTTCACGACAACACTCTCAGATTTTCATAGTTGGGGTACTGAATAGTGTAGATCAGGGCTATGTGTGAACACACACACACACGTTTGTGAGTGTGTCACACTCTTGGTGAGAGGCCCAGAACTCCACTTCATCATTAGTTAACTCAACATGAATCCAAAATAAACGAACTCAAGCAAATTTCTGACTGTCCTTTATCATCTAATCAGGATCCTTTAAAAGTATTCAGAGGTCTTTTGCAACAATTAGAGTTTTTTCAGCAAGGTGCCTGGAAAACAAAAAACAAAATAGAATATCTGGATTTAAAAAAAATAGCTTGTTAACCTGGGCACCCAGTATGTCTGCCACCTCCCTCACCTACTTGCACGCAAGTCCATTCTTCTGTCGTTTTAAGAGAATGAAAAGCTGTATTCACTTATTCTGAAGGAGAGGGGGTGTCTATTCCCTACTACAATGACGGTCTATTTTTACCTGCCACCTCTCACTGGAATTCGATCATGTGAATCTCTTGTTAATACATATTTTTCGAGTTGTACTCCCTGAAGCATTTTTTTTTTTGGCTTGTAAAAATTATAGTTTAAAATTTTCTACTCATCTCTCAAGATTTGGGGAGAAGCACATATGTTTGGGGTTACCTAGATGCCTGTTCTTCTTCCTTTTATACTCCTGTACTGAACGTGTGACAACTTCATGTACTTTAGTGACAGGAACTTCTCAAAGAAGAGAAGTAGAAGAAATATTAGCCAATAATTTTTAAGTTCTAAAACATGAGTTGTCACACTGCTTTTCTGAGATGCTTGAATTCTGCTCTAGCTACTCTGTGAGACCTTTTCACAGTGTTTTCAAATAATAGCATCATTTCTCTAAGATACCCTGTACGGAAAGGATTTTCCTGGAGTGTTTAAACTTACAGACTAACAGTTCAGATGAGAAGACAATAAAGGTAAAACAAATCACGCCCTAATTGGGATGCTTTTCAATTATCTGTGGTTCAGAAAATTGATGGCAAGATAGGTAATAGAAAGCAGCACGAAAGAACAGGGTCCTTTGGGTCAAACAGAACCGGGTTTGGGTCCCCTCTAAAGCTGTGAACTGTGTGACCTTGGATAAAGCACTTACTCTCACCATGTCTGCAAAATGAGGACAAATATAGCATCCCACATTTGTTGATTACTTTTTATGTGCTGGGCACTGTGCTAATTATGTCACATGTATTCATTATCTCATTTCAGCCTCAAAATAATCCTATGAAGAAAACTATTAATATCCTCATTTTACAAATGAGGAAATGGAAACTCAGAAAGGTTGAGTAATTTGTCCAAAATCACAGGGCAGCAGGGCCGGGGCTCAGCGCTGAGTCCAGCTGGCCCCAGAGACCAGCACATAAACACCACTTTATTCTGGGTCCCTGGAGCGGCGCTCTCCTTATCAGGCACACGGCGAGGAACTGAGATAATGCATGCAAAGCACATGCCTGGCACAGAGTTGGTGCTGTTATTCTTATTATACATTTTCTTATTCCATATTACCAAGTAAATTTGCATAGCCCTCTGTTTTTACAAAGCTCACTGACATAGGGACTCAACACTTCACGATATCACGTGCAGTATTATACAACGGTGGCTCCTGAAGGTGACAAGGCTTGGCCAAGGTCATTCAGCCTCTCAGCACACTGATCTGGGAACACAGAGCCCTTTGCTCCAGAGCCCAGGAACTTCCCCTTGCTGTTAATCCCAGGGGAGGGGTAGCTCTACTGTACTGTAATTCATGATTAGAAGAGGTGGCTATTTTCAGAGGAGGCGAATTCTAATCTTGCCTGCCTGGAAATGGCTTCTCTCTCTTGGTAAGTCTTAGAACTTATTTCTTGATTTTTCTGCTTGATTCTCTTCTTTATGCAGGACAATTCACCCTCTAGAAATGTGGAGGAGAGAGAAGACTCTTGTCCAACTCCACATTTTTTCTCCATAGTTAAGTCCATACAAGTAAATAGGAATCAGATGATGGAGGGGCTGGGTTTTCTAAGGTGAACTGGTTTGGTTAGAAGTTTGGGAAACTGAGTATTTTTCCATCACAAAAAAAAATGTTTTAAATGGAACTTAAGTCCTCCAGAAAGCTCACAGGGCTCTGAGCCTGCCAGATGTAGGGGAAGGGGAAAGAGGGTGAGAAAGGTGAGGTAAGGACCTGCCCCTTCCTTTAATTCCAGACTTGCTCCACATGAAATTTTGAAATCGGTAATTCATCTGGTAGTGATTCCTCACCATCTCAGAGTTTATCCCAACTGCTAGTGCCCCCTTATCTTTCTTTTACTCTGAACAACCTCTAAATGAGGCCCGCCTTATGCCAAAGAGTCTCCTAAATTCTGAAACTACCTACCTGCCTCCCTTAGTTTTTCTTCTTCACCCTCTAATCTAAATGGCTACTGGATCTAACCGATGTTTAGGGGAAAGTAGCCTAGTGAACTAATTCATACTAAAGTGTGAAAGGCTGATTTTTCTTATCCCTACAAGAGGTGTTTGCATTTTTCTAAAACTAATAATAATGCAGTGAATTTGTAGTTGGTGGAAAGTTTAGAAATGAAACAAAAGAAAGTGAAAAATATGATGTGGAAGATATCTTGGAAGAGCTCTGGCATAATATGGGCAGGTCAGCACGAGAAGGGGCCTTCTGGCTCCAGCCTTCGATGCCATCACCCCCTCGAGAATAAACACACGTCTCCTGGGTTACCTGGGCTTCTAAGCTTTTCCTCATCACCTGGGCACCTAGTAGAATGATAGTACTTCAGCACTGTGGCGGGTTCTAGCATTAATGTCGTAATCTCACTTTATAATTGAAGAAGGCTCAGCCAGCAAGACCCAGGGCACACACTGGTGGTGGCAGAGTTTGGCACCAGAATCCAGCCTTCTGCCCAAGAACCTAGGGCGTGTTTTTTTGCATGCCATGCCTAGCATTGAGATGCCCTAGAACATGAACTTAGAAACACTCAGCTTTGACCATCCTTGCTTATCCTCTAGGATTTTGGAGTCGGCAGGTGCAAGCCGCATGCTGGAGGTAAGATAACCTGAACAGGTGTTCGCCCCAAAATGTTCACGTTGGGGATTCTCTGTCCTCTGTGGGTGGGACCATGGAGGATTGAAGTCAAGGCTGTTTGGAGGCCCAGGAACACGCTTTCTTCTTCATAAGCTACTCAGGGGACGTGTGTGAGATTATTAACACATGTGAAAAATGGTGGACTGGTGTTGTCTCTCTCCTTTCTCCCGCAGAGCCTCTCCCTCAGCAGAGCCACTCGAAGCCAGAGAACTTAGCTCTGGAGGAACAAGCTGGGGTCCTGGCTCTCCCAGCACTCCCTGGCTGGGTGACCTTCGCACATTACTAAATCTCTGGGCCTCAGCTTTGTCATCTAGCAAATGGGAGCATTAAATAGTTGATATCTACAGGGTTGTTTGCTCTCTGTAAGTATTTAGTAAATATTGTCATGGCCACCGTTATTGCCCATTCCTTGTGGCTATTTTTAGTTTGTTTTTGAAACATTTTTTAAAGATTTATTCATGCATGCAAGTGCTGGGGTGCAGGCCAGAGGTGGGGGAGGTGAGAGGATTCACCAGAGACAGAGTGGGGAGCAGAACAGTCGGATCGACGGAAATCCACTGCTGAGGGGAGCAGCGGAGACAGGAGAGGTCTGCTGCGCCCTGTGGGAAGCTCCCTGGCTGGGGATTGAACTCGTGCTGAAACTGAGCCATGCGTGGGGGACGGACAGAGGGTGTCCAGTCCCTTCGCGGTCGCCAACTGAAATGGGCAGGATAGGCAGCCCTGCCGCAGCCACCAACAGAAAGCGGGGCGGACGGGGCCCAACTGCCCGGCTCTGAGGCAAGAGCCACCAAAAAGCCCCAAAGGCCACAAATGGCCCAGGACAGGGCCTGACAGAGGGCAGGGCGCTGTCTGTGGGTCTCACCCGCGCACAGCTGCAGGGGCCTCAGGCTGCAGGAACAGCACAACAAACACGGGGTTTATTTTACAAACGGGAGACGGAGCTCACTGCGCCCACAAGGGGCCGGCTGTGCCCCAGAGTTGCCACCGGTCCCCAGGAGTGCTGGGCTGCACTGGCCAGTAGCGATGCCCACGACGGCTCCCTCCCCAACACACAGCTCCCCGAGACACCAGGCCCAGGGCCCCGGGGCTCCTTTCAGGCGACATCAGAGACAGGACTGAGGCCAGTCCCTGCAGAGGCCCCGGCTTCTTTCCCCTCCTCGGAGGGCGGCTGCTGGACGCTTCATTTCCTCCCTGGAGGCCAGGCGCGGAGTCTTCCTCTTCATTTTTCTGGAGTCTGGACCCCTCTTCTTTCTTCTGCAGGAAGCCGGTGCAACATGGTCTTATGGGGCTGGTGTCCTCTCTTCTGCGTCCTTCGCTCCTCTCTGTGGCTTCTCTGCCCTTCTTCTCTGCTGCTTTTCCTGCGCTGCTCTCTGCCTCTGCTCTCCTGCTTCTCTTCTCTGCTCTCCTCTCCCCCTGACCCCCGCTTCTCCCCTCTTTCAGGGTGCTCCCCCCATAATTCTGATGGCACCACTAACTTGTGGGAAGAGGCTGCTGCAGGAAACACGCTTGTTACATTAAAAGTCCATCAACAACAACAAACTTGTTTGGGCAGAAGAAGGTGCAGGAAATATACTTGCAACATTAAAGGTCAACAACTTGCGGGGGAACAGCAGGGTAAAGCGGGGGGGGGCACCCCCCTCCACCTCCCCCTGCTGAGGAGCTGCGGGGTGACTGTTGCAGATGGCTTCCTAGCAGACTTACCTCCTTGCACAAGGGAGGTCCCTTTTAAAACTTTTTTTTAAGGATGGCACCGACCACCTGGTCTTAGCCGCCTTTCTCCGTGGCCTGGCAATCTGTAAATCACCCAGGTGACGTTGACCCTTTATGAAATTCTTGCCTCAGAGGCTTCATCGCCTGCAGTGAGTCACCAGCATTGGAAGTGGACAGTGAGTCAGTGGCCTGTCAAAGGCAGGTCAGAGGATCCCTGAGCTCAGTGTGAGCCCCAACTCGCCCCCCTCCCGGAACAGAAGGGAACAAAGCAGTTCGGGGGCTGCTGACTTAGGGCACGGTGGGAAGCCTGGGCTCCTCAGGTGGGAGACGCCAGAGCTGGGGATCCACAGAGGCCAGACACTGATTTCAGCTCCCTGCTCTGCTGTGTGAGCTCAGGTGAGCTGCTGAACCTCTCTGTGCCTTGTTTTTCATCATCTGCCATTGGAGATGGTTCTAATAGAAAGGATTTCATGGTATAAATGCTTGGGGAAATGTTGATAATCACGTAAATACTCGATCCACAGCAATTATTACTCTCGTTATCACTACCGTCACAGTCTTTAGTGGGGGCAGGATGGACGGTTCTGGGGGGCAGCTGCAGTGGAGAATTGGGGAGCTGGCTGGTCCAGGCGTGTCTGTGATGTGGTGAGTTTTCGGTAGTCACTCATCGTTTAAGTGTAAAAAGTCAGCGTTTACCTCTTCGTGCACCCCTCCGAAGGAGTGATGCGTGTTCAAGTAATTTCCGTGTTGGAGAGGAAGGTTCTGAGGAAGAGCCTAAGCCACCTGCGTGCAAAATTCCAGACCTGTTTAGGCGCCCGTGAGGCACTGGGCGCCCGCGCTTACGCTCCAGGACCACCGCCCTGCCGCCAGGCCTGACTCCACACATGCTAAAAATGAGAATGTCACACCAGCATCCTGCGTCCTCGGTCTCAATTGGCCCTCCTGGTTTCCTGCCATCTGCAAATCTGCACCTCCTTTGTGCTCCTTTGTGTTCACATTTATGCCCGTGCCATCTCATTTACTACCCATGTTTCAATCTGGGTTTCCATTTTTCTTCCTTTTCAAAAAGCAGTTTCTCTCTCTCTCTCTCTCTCCCCCTCCTCCCTGACACCCCCCACCTTCCTCCTCCCTCCACACCAATCAAATTCCTGCTTGCTTCTTGCCATATTCATTATCCTACCTCATTCCCCCCTCATTCCTAGAAAACAGCTCACAGGCTCACCCTCCCCTGCCTGCAGTGCCCGGCCTCCCTCCATAAACCCCAGCAGCCTGGCGAACCACACTTCACAGCTCGGAGTTTACACTACTTGTTCCTACTCTCCCAGCTCCTGCTCTCCAGGGTTTGTGTGTGTGTGTGCGCACGCACGCGCGCATGTGTGCGTGCATGTGTGTGTGTGTTTAAAAAAAAGGCTCCACTTTAAGGACAACCTGGGCACAAGTTGAGCCCATAGTGAAGTTTCCTTGCACATTTACACATTTCATGGTTTTAACTAGTAGCTCAGGTCTCTGCTCAGTTACACAGTGAAGAAAGACTAGATCGCAGGGAACACATTTTTCTCCACTGTGAAGAAGAGGAGCCCAACATTCCACAGACACCCGGGGACGGGTGCACCCACTCTCTGATCTCTCCACGCCCACAGCCCCAAGCTGGTGGAACTTGGCTTTCCTTTGTGGCGCCGTTTCTCTCCCTCGCCCCAGCAGGCCTGCCTCGGTGTGTAGCTGCGCATGTGTGTGCCGCGGCTGGCTTTCCAGAGGGCTCACCTCTCTTCTGCCATCTTACCAGGACAGGGGAGGCGGCTGGGCTCTCCCTGTCTTTCTCTCCCTGCCCCCAGCTCAGCCTAGCTTTTTCCTGTGTAACTCCACCACGCAGCAACTAGCTGAGCTGCTGCTTGCGTGTGTGCGTGCGTGTGTGTGTGTGTGTGTGTGTGTGTGTGAGAGAGAGAGAGAGAGAGAGAGAGAGAGAGAGAGAGGCTGCACGCAGCTAGGCCAAGCCTGCAAGCCTGCCTGTCACTGGAGAGTTTTAGTTTGCATTCAGAAGAAAGGAGGAGGGGAGACGAGGGGGGAGGAGGAGAAGGTGGAGGGGGGAGCAGTGGGGGGGGCACAGAGAAGGGAGGGAGAATGTCTTGTTTGTGGCTTGTCAGCAATTGCTGGAGACAAGCTTCCATGTGTGAAAGCTACTTGGCATGAATGCCTGGGCCGTACCAAGTGTCAGCCCAGCGAGGGGGAGTCAGAAGAAAAACAGATCAGACCAGAGCAGACAATAGGCCCCTAAAGTGTTCCCCCTAAGTTGCTTTGATGTTGTCCTAGTGTCTTGATACCGGGAGGCCAGGGATTGCAGGAAAAGGGTCTTTTTTGTCTTCATTCACTTTCCCCCCTCAGTTTCTGAAATGATTCTCCAGAATTTCTCCTCATAAAAAAGGTAAGAGCCCTAACAATTCCTTCTTCGTCGGCAGGCGGGCTCGCCCGTGCCTGGAAGTGGGGTCTCGCCCCGCTGCTCAGGGGGGGCGCGGGGCTCCTGCTTGTGGAGCTCTCGCCTCGCCCCGCAAGTCTTTCAGGGCGCCCAGGGCTGGGGCTGGCCCCTCTTTCTAGGGAGCCCCAGTAACATGATCGGTGCCTCAGGGTTGGTGGGGGAGCAGGACTGGATGCAGAGAGTGGGGGGCGGGTGGAGGGCGTGAGGGAGAAAAGGCGAGGGAAGCCTGAGCGAGGAGGCGAGCGGCAGAGCCGGTTCCGAGCCGGCCCGGAGCCCCAGGCCTGGGAGCGGGCCGCGGTCCGGGCCGGCTGCCGGGCGCCCAGAGGTTGCACGAGCTTTGTGTGTGGAGCGTGCGTGCCTGTGTGTGAGTGTGTGTGAGTGTGCACCTCCCACACATGGCCTGGGGCGACTCACCGCGCAGGGGGGCGCGCACCCCAAACCTCATCACCTGAGCCCAGACTCTCGAGGAAGAGCGGCAGGGCAGGCGAGGGGGAGAGCAGGAGAACTCTGCCGCCAGACAAGCCAGAAACTTTTTCAGCCTCAGGGATGTCTCTGGTTGTAGATGCTGTGCAGGAGTTGTGAGGCGCCCGTGCCTTGGTTTCCCCATCTGTAAAACCCAGAGAGTTGGCTGGGGAGGCTACTCGCCTCCCTGGGGCTTGGCCAAACAGCACAGATCGTTCTGTCCAAAACGCGTGGGGAAATCCGCGAGCCAGAGAGCCTGGGAATCCGGGTGGAAATGTTATCATTATTCTTGATCATCCTCGTCGTGATAATAAAACCATCATTTAAGACCCCGGAGACAGATAGACCCGGGGACGCAGATCAAATGTCTGAGCATTTCTAAGGAAACAAAAAGCCTTTTTCCACCTGTTGGCTTCTGTCTTTTTCTCTTGTGTCTTTTCGTGAGATTTATTGGCCGATTTGTACAGAGAATGGGGTGGGAGGGGTTGGGTTTTCCCCTTTCCTCCTCCCTCGGACATATTTTTTTTTAAAGAAGGTCAATGTAAGATGCTGGGGAGAAAACGTGGCTCCTGTTAGTTTATTCCGGGGCTTGCAGACACATCTGTAAACTCTACCTTGGAGGTTAAAGATTTTTATTGTGGCTTTTAGAGATTAAATGAGATTTATTTACAATTGCTGTTTATCAGAGAGTAAATACCTTACTGTGTGTGAGGGTAAGAATGTGAAGGCTGTTTACTCACTGGTGGTTTGTGGATAAAACCTCTTGCTTTTTAAAGTGACATCTTGAGAGATGGGAAGAGAGGGCTAAAATCAGTGTCTAAAATGGTTGTTTTTTTTTTAATTTTAAGAAAAATAGATGCTTATTTTCTTGGATTGTGGATTTCCTTTCCTCACGTCTTACTCAATGATTACTTCAAGGTTCTCAGTTGTAGCTCTCTTTGAATTCTCTGGGGGAATTCGCTTTCTTACCTAATTCTGGATTTTCTGTGACTCTGCCACTTGTCTAAAAAAAAAAATATGTGGAGCGTCGGAGGCTGAGCCTTCTTTCCTTCTAACTGCAAATGTTCATCAGGCTGACTCCCCGTGACAGCTAGAGATGGAAGCAGAGGGCCGGAAGAATAGGAGAACATTCACGTCCTCCCTGGAGGCCCTGACTTCTGGGTGTAGGAGAGCAAGAAGGGGGGGTATTTTGGTCTGGGTGTGACAAGAACCCCCTCCCCACCATGTTTCTTTGGGATGGAACTGGACCTCTTTTTTAAAAACTTAATTGCTTTCTACTTTGTAAGCAGGAAACTTTACCATGGCTTGTTTCTGGCAAGACTTTGGGGGCAAGATCTCTTCCTATCAGGACTACAAAGTAAAAGACTATTTATCAAGCTTAAACGGGGGCACGAGGACATGAGGGCCCAGGAAAGAGCCACAGTGACAGGAAGCAGCCCGACGAAGCCGCGCTGGTGGCCACCCTCACCTGGCCTCCACACTCATCTTGCACCCCCACACTTGGGTCAGTCAAAGATGGGCACGTTAGAGGTTGACAGGCTCAAGCCTGGTCAAGGCGCATGGTGCAAACTCACAAACGCGTGGTGCAACTTGATTTTGTGTGAATTCATTCGTGTATTCACTTTTCATTCCACTCACATTTTAAGGGCATTTACTAGGCACCGGGCACTTCGTTGGGAATGAAAATGGAGGAAAGGACCAGGCGGATGTGCCCTTATTCTAGAGCCGGCAGCCTGGTGCTCTTGTTAACATTAACCACGTAGGTAAAGCAGTGAGTAGTTAGAACACTGATAACGGAATGAATGACACCAAGTGCTAGAATGAAGGACATGAAGTTGTCTACGTGATTGGCCTACAATCTGTAACTAGACAGAAGCTAACCGTGCTTTTCTCTGCTGGCTGAGCTCTTGCCCCAGCCAAGCTCCGTTCATCGGCACCATCCCTACTCACACAGTATGGCCCAGCATCTCCAGAGACAGTGGAAGATTCTCTGTCTCTCTCACTCTTTCTCTCCACTCATACAGCAGAGACACAGATACTGTCCACTGGCTAGTCACAGCTGTCCTGTTGAATAGCTTCACGCGAGTCAGCCGGCCTACCCATCTCTACTGCAGGATTCAGGTTGGCTACAGTTTCTTGCTGTTCAGTCCTAATGGACATTGGGGGGACCAGTGGAGGCTCTGGTCTCACTTTATGTGTCCCCCAGTTCTTCCAGTTGATACTAAACACTTAGATGCAGAAAACACTGTTGTGCTTGTCATCTTTATTTTTTAATATTTATTTATTTATGCATATAAGAACTGGGGTGTAGGCCAGAGGTGTGGGGGTGAGAGTATTTCCCAGAGACAGAGTGGGGAGCAGAACAGGCAGATTAACTGAAATCCACTGCTGAGGGGAGCAGCGGGGAGACGGGAGAGGTCTGCTGCGGCATGTGGGAATCTCCCTGGCCGGGGATCGAACTCATGCTGCAGTGGCTCTGGATAGCTTCATAGTGCTGAGACTTAACCCATCCAACCACCAGGCAGGTCCTGTGCTTGTCATCTTAAAACTCCAAAGATAAGAGTAACAAAATGGCTTTTCCATCCCCCCCCCCAAACAAGGACACATAGCTATGAAGAGAAAAATAATTCAGAAATCTCTTCCAATGGTCCCATCTTGGTTGGGTTATTAAAGTCTTGCTTTGATGAGGTCAGAGGTGGGGACATCCCTGTCCCTCCAACATGTGGTCTTCCTTGGCGAGAATAAGTGATTGAAAGGCCCTTGGTTTCCACGGAGGCAGATTTGTGTCTGTGCTTGTATCACCATTTTCTGCATTGTGTTTTTCCTTTAGTCCTCAGAGGAGTGTTTTCTCCAGCGCTGTCAATCCATCTTTTCTTTTTCTCTAGATTAATTTAGTAGTTTGAAGCAAAGACAGACATGCCCACCCACACATAAATCATAGGTTTGATGCCTATACTTCGGAACCCACACAGGTTGTGTGGTTAAGCCCAGAGATGAGTAAAACCAGTATGCGCCTGACGTTGTCACACAGGACAAGGTGGAGCCCACACCCCGCAGGCAGCCCCGCTGGGCCTGCCACTGGGTTCTGCATTTGGCACCTGTGGCCACTGCCTCCTCCTGAGAGCACTTGATTCTATTTGCAAGTCTTTGATCACTTCCGGCACACCCCCTCCATGTGGCTGCTGCCTACCCGACAGCGCCGAGGGGGGCCTGGGAAGAACAGAGGGAGGGTGTTCCAGTGGGAGCAGGAAGTGAGCAAAGCAGGGTCTGGGCTCATCCTTAACGCCGGAGAATAAAGATGAAGACTGAGGACTTGGAGAGGTGCAGTGTGTGCATCTGTGCACAAGTAAAATGCGCGTGCCTGCGGCCGGAGGTGGGGCCAGCCCAGTGCAGCGCGGCCCAAACTCAGGCTGGAAGTAGGGCCCTGTGTGACATTTTATTAGAGAGAATTTTGTGGAGTTTTGTGAGGTTCCCCCCGCCAAGAAACATACATGTAAGATATAAATGGCATTTTTCTCCCTTTCTTTTAACCCTGGGCATCTGATGCCCTTTAAAATGCCACCTTCGTAGCCCTCCCTTGCCACAGCCCCATGTTTTCAGTAAGACTGCCATCCTTCTGTTATATTCCAGGAAGGGTGTGTGACTCAGCCGAAGACTCACAAGAAAATAAGGGGCAACTTGGCAGGACGATTAATTCTCCCTTGTTGGGTCAAATCGGTTACGCTGATGAGAAGCAAATAGGCGCAGCCACCCCCTATCTTTAGGTCAAAGACACTGGGTTGATGTGGCATTAAAATAATTGCTTAGCTTCGGCCCCCTTTTTTAAAGATTGAGATTTAAAATGTTAATCCAAAGAAAGGAATCCCTGATGATAATTTAATGATGCATTTTTTTTTTTTGAACAAAGTACATTGGACCAGGTTCTAGTTTTGCCAGTCTATGACCTTGAACTTTGCATTCTATGTCCTGGACTTCTTTTAGAATGAGGGGATGGGATAGAATCGTTTCTAAGGGTCCTTCCAGCTCTCTTGTTCACGATTTCTCTCATTTTAGGAATAGGATTTTCCTTGAATCTGGTCTTGTCATCTCTTCACACAAGGCCCACCGCAAGAACCATGGTTACCAAAAGGGAAATAAGAGTTTTGTGGGCATTAGGGATTTATTCCTTATACAGTCATACAAACTGTTGGTGTATTGAAGTGAAAAACATAATTGAAAAAAAGTGAGATTTTAATTTATGGATTTTAAGAGAATTTGCCAGTCAGCATGCAGGCACATGTGCAAGGAGAATAAAGAACCATTTTCAAAAGAATAGGCTGTTTTGAATGCACGTCTTCTTGTATAATAAGTAGGAATTTAAAATGGACGGGTGCTGGGTGCATCTCTTAGCTTCACTCTTCTCGTGTGCTTTTTCAGAGATTGTGCTGTGTCTTTTTGCACCCTGCTCACACATTGTTTTGAGGATGTCAGGGACCAGTTGAAGCAACTGGGGTGTTAACATTACATGCTACGTGTTCGATATTATGCTTTGGGGGGTGATGGGGCAACTGATGATCTTTATGACACACACCCCACACTGCCGGGTAGCGTGGGGAATTGTGACATGGTGTTCCACGTCTGTGTTGTGTGAGTCGTGTGTGCCTGCAGGATGTGAGTAATATACTGCTCCTGAAATTTGGCCAGGAGTGGGGCAGAGGGGGGAAAATGAACGATGCTTCTATTAATCATGCTTGCTATGAGGAATTCCAAGCATTATTCATTTGAAATTGGTTAAACCTTTGAGAAGACATAATTTTAAAATTTTACATGGTCGTTCTTAATGCAATATTTAGAACTCCAGAGTAAAGTCTTCTACCACGTTCTAGGAATATCCTCTTGCTTGTTGTAAGGAAGTTAAACCACAGATCCTCTCTGAATTGTCTTATTTCTATCTGGGAGAAAAAAAAATATATATAAGGTAATTACTTTCTAACAGGGGAAGGGAATTTTGAAGACCATAGATAATAGTTTTTTTTTACTTATATTGTTCCTTTATCTTGGCTGTTTAAAATTCCTGACATGGCTCTCTGGCTTCATTTTATAACAATCCTAAGAAGTAGATACATAAGAGAAATGTATTATTGACTTTCAAGATGGGAAAACAGGAATAAGTTTATGCAATGGCTAACCAGAAAGCTTTTTAGCGTGTAAGAATATACTCCGTAGAAATATCTGAAATATTCGGTTATTGATGAATGCTAAATATAGAGGAGCAGAAACTCACATTCCACTTATTGTTGGCAATCTAATTTTTTGTGTTCTAATTATCAAAAGTATTTTCATGTTATTCATTTAAAGATTCAAAATGCTTCTAAGCTAAGCTTTGGAGGCCTTTAGTAATTTCCACAAAAATCATAATCACTCTTTTTCTCAAAAAATAAATACACAAACTCAAAATAAACTGTAGTGGCAGTCAAGCCATCATTTACTGTGAAGAGAAACTTGTGAACCACCAGGTATATTGGACTTCCTGTTGGCCTTGGGACTTGTTAGTGTATGTTTAAGAAGATAAATTTGGCTGAGGGTCTGTGGACAAGGGACATTGTGAATATGGGTCAGGCACCCACTTTCTGCAGGATGCGTGGATTGGTGGCTCCTGGTATAGAAACCCAGGACTGGGAGCATTTAAGGCAACCACAGTCTAAAGAAGGCGGGATTTGAGCTCTTGTGCTAATGCTCAGGCCTCACCCTTTCCAAGCCATCACCCACTGTTCCTTCAAAACATCCTGGGTATTTCTTTCTGGATGCTTCTTGGACCCAACTCTTCCTATGTCTGCTGCTCCGCCGCCTGCTGGGCTGGGGGTGCACTTATCCCATTTGCTGGTGCCTGCCTCCTGCTCCAGGGCACAGCCCCTCCGGGTGGAGGCTGCCGTGAGTTTTGGAGCAGTAATAGCCGCCCGGCCTGGGGTGAAAGAGCCAGTGAGCAACAGATTCAGTTGAATGAATAACAGTTCACATTGAAATACAGCTTATTCGTAAATTTAAATGCTGAAAGAATCCCATGCAGCAATCTTAAATGATACAACTTTATGTCTCCCCCCAAAAGGACATTTCTTAGCGTATTCACCCTTCTCCCCTTTTGCAAGGAATAAATCACCCCATTCATAGCAAAATATTTTCGGACCCAGGTGCTCCCTTTTCTTAGGGCCACCTTTCGCCCCTAAATCTTGTTTGTCATGCTTCCTATTTTGGACTTTGTGGTCCCCTTTCCTAAGAGCTTGTGCGTGTGTGTGTGTGTGTGTGTGTGTAAATCAAAGAATCACAGATGATAAATAAGATGGTGGCGTTTGTCTTGGTAGCTGATAGTTGCTGAAAAGAAGTTTCTTCCATCTCAGAAACCGGGAAGTAGAGATCTTTAAGGAAATCCGGACAACTAAAGGGTGGTGACACTTGACTCTAGGAGTCGCCACTGTAACCCATTCAAATCAAAGAAGAGGATTTTAAACTTAGCTTTATTCTTCTCAAAGTGTGCTGCAAAAAACAGACTCTCTGGAGTTTCCTCAAGAGTAGGGGTGTCCGTTGTGAGCATGCCTGCAGACTGACCTAGGAATCATCGCTGGACCTTGAAGGCACTGAGGCAGCTCGCTAGCCTTTCCATTCTCTCACGTGAGTCTACTTTCTCGGGCTTTTTCCACGACCTGTTGGTCTTCTAGCTGGGCTAGGAGTCCTGTCTCTCCATTTCATGGCTTTGCTTATGCTAATGTTGCCTCTCTGACTTGCCAAGACCCTCTCCACACCAGCTCTGTCGTGGCTTCTTCCTCATATACCTTTCTCGGAGGATGTTTTCCTTATATTCTTTCACTTGTAGTTTTCTCTGATAACTGCTTCATTCACTCAGAATTCCTTAATTCAGATTCCCAAGAATCAATCCATGAACCCAACACATCTTTTCATTACCACGGCTCCTAAGTCCCTAACCAGCCTGTGGTTACCAAAAAAATATGTCAAAGAAGTACCCATCTAGCCCCAGATGCTGTGACTGAGGGAAGTGGGTAGGTCAGGGGCATAGTCTCTGCTATAACACTAGGTGGCCTTTTAGTAAAAACTATGGAAGCTTGGGGTCTCCCTGGTGGCTCGAGGGGTTAAGTCTCAGCACTATGAAGCTATTGGTAGCCACTGCAGCACGAGTTCGATCCCCAGCCAGGGAGCTGACCCACAGGGCGCAGCAGACCTCTCCTGGCTCCCCGCTGCTCCCCTCAGCAGTGTATTTCAGTGAGTCCTCCTGTTCTGCTCCCCACTCTGTCTCTGGTGAATCCCCTCACCTCCCGCCCCCGGCCTACACCCCAGCTCTTGTATGCATAAATAAATAAATCTTAAAAAACTAAACTGTGGAAGGCCACCTTTCCTTCCATGTAGCTGACAGCTTATCTAATATAGATCCATTATGGAAATCTAGGAAATTAAGGATAACCAGGTTATTAAAAATTAAAAGGTTTTATGGATGACAATTAGTATACTGAGATAAGAAGAACCTAAGAACAAATAGAAAATTCATAACCAGGAAAGAAATTGGGAGGAAGTTTATTAGAGTTAGTTCTTAGATGAATGACTTTGTTTCATACATTTATTAAAAAGCAAGAGCAGGTGAATAGCAAGGACAAGATAAGATTATATTGACATGGGTGCCAGAGACTAGTTTCAAAAGCAAGCAGAATCCTAGAACTGGGGATCAGGGAGAGGACAAAGAGGAACCCCAGCTCCTTTGGGCGTTTCTGCCTTTGTTTCCCTCCTGTATTGTCATCTTCTAGTTTTCTAGTCTACATTTGACCCCTCTTTTTTTTTTTTTTAAAGATTTATTTTTTATTTATACATACAAGCTGGGGTACAGGCCAGAGGTGTGGGGCGGCGAGAGGGTTCACCAGAGACAGAACGGGTAGCAGAACAGGCAGATCAGAACTACACTGCTGAGGGGAGCAGCGGGCGAGGCAGGAGAGGTCTGCCTCGCCATGTGGGATTCTCCCCGGCTGGGCGTCGAACTCGCGTCACCGCTACCGACAGCTCCACAGCGCAGCGCTTAACTGCTGCGCCACCGGGGAGGCCCTACATTTGACCCCTCTTATCGTAAAGATCTGGAACAATCTGTCTCAAACTAATGATGTGACCTTGGGCTGGTTATTTATTCTCTCTGAGACTCAATTTACTCATCTGTAAAACAGGAATAATGATTATTATTTCAATAGCTTATTATGAGAATTAAATTAGATGGTACAATATATTTAAACTGACTTGGACACATTACCAAAGACATAAGAGGTGCTCAGTCAATAGTAGCAATTACTCCAGCACATACAATGGAAGGAACCATCTACAGAACAGTGTGCCCAGTAAAATTTTATTTGTTATATCATGTATTCCTTATAATAATCCTAAAAGATCTACATTACTATTTCTATTTTATGAAACATAACAATAATCTTAGAGTATTTGCTATGAGCTAGACCTTTTCGTGTGTTATCTTATTTAACCAAGATAAGTTGAGGAAACTGAGGTCTAGAGTTTAACTTGCCCAACTGGGAAGTGAGGGCCAGAGCTTATGTGGGCGTCTGTCCTACTGCGGCCACATCAGTGTTTTCCAGAGTCGCTAAGTGATGAACGTGAGCACGACCGGGTCACGCTCAGGTCTTTTTAGGGGAGCGCTTCCTACCCAAGATTTGAGCCTACTGGATGAAGGATAGTAAGAGATAGATACACCAGATTTATCATCTGAATCTGGTGCCATGATTAGACAGGAAGGGCAAATTCTGGAAAGTGTTCCCAGGGAAATTTGAAAAACTATATCAAGTAAGATCTCTCAGAACTGACCAAACGGTGTAACCAGTAGGTGTTGACTATCTGCTGTGTGTCAGGTAAGGAAAACAAGCTTGGTACTGTAGTGAATGCAAAGTAGGTAAGGTCGAGTCCCTCCCTTTAAGGTACTGTCATTCTCGTGGGGAGAGAGAGATGTTTACACAACTAATAATAAAGCACACAGAAATGCATCAAAGTAGTATGGTAGACCAGAGAGAAAGGAATTCATTTGGTGGCAAAGGGACTGGTGGTAGGAGGAACTAGGGGAGCTTGCGTGCTGGGGATGACCCCTGCGTTGGAAGTTGAGGGGACAAATACAGACGTGTTGTAAGTCTTCTAGAGTTTCCTATTCTTCACACCAAGATTTTATGAAGGGTGGAATAAAGCAACTCTATATTGACTGATACTAGTGCTTTCAAAGAGTAGGTTCTTTGACTAAAAGTGGACAGATATCTACTCTTACTAAACATACAAATAGACTGGTACTTCTATCAAGAGAGTCAGAAAATGGAATTCTTTGTTCTATGCATCCAACATAGGCCGTTGGGAGCCCAGCAATCCAACAAAGCCCTACAAATCCCTCAAGTGATCACATGATATCCCAGTATCAGTGTCTACTATATTGTGTGGTGCTGAACAGTTCTACATACTGGCAGGTGAGTCGTTTATCTATTCACCAGGGATGTCAATCTGTAGTTGGGAATGCCCAATTTGCCTTGCATATAATACTAGGCCTTCTAAAAAAAAATGTTTGGAGACAATTTCTAATGTAAAACATTCTGCCCTAACTCTATCAGTGTATTCTCATTAGTATTCTGATTATTATTCTGATTATTGTTTGTGGATGTTCATTAAATTGAGCCTCCACATCCTGGTCTTGTTTAAAGAGGCCAAGTTGATGCCTTTTGTATACAGAGGTTACCCACTCGCAGTGGCAATGTACAGACTCATCTTTACACTGCAAGGGGGAAACCCAGCCAAGGTCTCTTGGTTTGGTTTGGTTCTTTGTCAAGTCCTCTTTCCCCAAATTCTGCACATTCTGTTCACTTTTCCTTAAAGGCCTGGCTCAGTGGTGGCTTTTCCTGACAAAGTCTTCCTCAATCCCCAGATCCTGAGAAATCTCTTAAGTCCCCCAGTGTTCTTGCCATCTTGAACTTTCCTGAGAGTGATGGTGAGAAAAGTTCACGATCACAGACCCCTAAGTAGGTGATAAATAAGAGGGCTGAGCCTTAGTTTCCACTCCCCTTTGCATCCCCCCAGAACACCCAATAAGACCCCTGCCTTATAGTGGCTGGTGCCCAGTGAGCCGAACTAAACAGGGTACTTGGCTTTTCTGGGTTGGCTTTGGCGACAGTAACATAGATGTCTGAGCCCTGTGCCCTTTTTGAAAAGAAACATTGCTTAAAAAAAATCTTAATTGACTTTAGGGTGAAAAAAGCCATGTAATATAAACAGTAATTGTACTATTATTAACAAGGATCATTAAAATAGCAGGAAGTGCTAGAATCCTTTCTTTGCTTGCTTTTGCTGGCAGAGTGGGCAGATTTGATAAACTAACTGGTCTTTTCCATCTCTAATATCTATGATTCTTTGAAATTTTATGTAGACAAGTGCAAGCTAATGTACACTGGAAGGAACAATTGAAATAGCTCAGACTCACTGATGGGCTCTGAATTACTCTACTTGTAAGTGCTCAGGAAAAAGATCTCGGATCCATTGTGGATAGCTCAATGGAGACATCTGCTCGCTGTGCTACACAGTCAGAAGAATGAATGAGATATAATAGGCCGTATTAACTTTGAGAATGGGATAAGGAATAATATAGTGCAGAAAATAATATAGTGCACATAATTTGGCATTGATGATTTCTGTAATTACAATAAAACATTTTAATGATATACATTGATGTTATGACTTCACCTTAAAATCAGAATTCAGCTTTGGGTCCTTGTGTTTCAAAGAAAACAAAGCAGAAATACAAAGAATCCAGAGAAAAACAACAGACTGTCTCCAAGACGTGCAAGGGATTTGCCTGTAATGAGAAACTGAAAAGACAAGGACATTTTAATTTGGATAAAGAGGGGGAAATGACATTGTATAAATTTATTTAAAATTAATGAAAGTTTCAGAAAATTGCTAGAGCTGGCTTCTGATTATCCCTGGTAATGGAGGTCAGAGATAGGCAGGATAATTGAAATCCCTGATAATCTCCAACCCTCATTTGAGCTATTAGTTGCAGCATCCTGTCCTATGAAAAGGTTTTTTTTTAAAGATTTGTTTATTTATGCCTACAAGAGCTGGAGTGTAGGCCAGAGGTGTGGGGGTGGTGAGAGGATTCACCAGAGATGGAGTGGGGAGTAGAAAAGGCAGATCTACTGAAATACACTGCTGCGGGGAGCAGTGGGCGAGACAGGAGAGGTCTGCTGCGCCACTTGGGACGCTCCCTGGCAAGGGATCGAACTCGTGCTGCTGCGGCTGCGGACAGCTTCATAGGCTGAAACTTAACCTTTGCGCCACCAGGGAGGCCCATGTCCTATGAAAAGTTTTAACAGATGAACAATTACAAGACACAGCAGACCAGGGTTGGTGCCTTAAACAATCCCTGAGAAAGGCAGCCTGGGTAGTGGGAAGTCACAGAATTTGGAATTATGCAACCAAGCTTCTACTCCCTCCCTGTAAGTCCTCTGCGTAACCTGGCGATCCCTCATCGGTGAAATGAAGACACGTGATAACTGGAAGTGGGTGGTGGCTGTGTGGTCTGATGTTAAGTGCTGGTAGTTAAGTGCTGTCCTATTGGGCTGACCAGTCTCAAGAGCAGACATGGCCTCTGGCACCAGGAGCCCCCACACACACACCTGTTCTCCCCTTGAAGCTGCCTATGCCACAGCAGGGGATTTTAGAAGATGTGTGGAGCATTTCCGTTATCTCTCGAATCATCTGCAGCTTGCCTACTCCCTTGTTCCTGGAAAGCCTTGCGATGATTTTGCATCTATTTTGAGGAATGTGTGATTGTTCACAGGTCCTCTCCTATAATTTGCACACGGAAGTGAAATGTGTGTACTTTGAAGTGTGCCCTGGTTTACTCTCACCTCCCAGATGCAGACACTGAGGCACAGACAACTTCTGAAGGTCGCATGGCAGTGACAGTGATTGAGACAAACCTTTGCTCTCTTGCCCCTGGTTGGTTTACAAAGTCTGGAAAAGTGATTTATGATAATGCTGATCCTTCTTCTGGGGGCAGATGACCTGTCCCGATTCCCTGGGAACGCCTAGTCCAGCTCAGGAGTCCATAGGGCAAGACTCCCCTCCTCTCCCCAGCCCGGCCTAGGTGCTGCTTCCTCTGAAGACTCCTCTTGTCTGCCTTAGCGCCTGTATTATAGCTCTAAACATATTATGTTAACAACACTCGACACCCTTCCAACCTAGTCAATTAATAGCTGGTGATTTAGTTGAACAAGTTAGTTAAAACACGAATCATAGAAAATGATGAATCATTCCTTAAGCCTTTATTTCGACTTAAAACATCCCTGAAGTTTTTGATGTAGGGCCAAAGCCCTTCTTTGGAGTCTGGGGCCCCCCTTTTGAGTCTCACGCCCTATTTCTTGTATAAACCATGCCGCCGCCTTTCACAGCCAGTTAGTCTTGGTTTCTTTAAAGTGGAGCAAGATCTTAAAGACATCTGTGGGGCAATCAGATTTTTCCAGATTTCATGATGTTTTATAGTTGGTCTCCCACGCCTAAGTTGACAGCACTTTTTTTTACAAATTCACCTTTAGTGTGTCTTTCCCAAACATTTCACTCCCATCCTATAGAAGCTCACCCTACCCCTCACCTTCTTTTGTACTTGTTTTCATCACTTTAGGTTGATTGAATGTAAAGACAATGATAGGAGAACCAGCATTAATAGATTTGGGAACAAACACGCTGCTTGGTGAGCAGACAAGCCTCGGCTGGGAATACCAGGCACGGAGACCAGTCTACTGCTGGTCACTTAAGAGAGTCCCTGTTCAGTATGAATTCTTTTCCGTGTCTCTGGCCTAGAAGATATCTTGAAGGTCTACCTTCTATATTTCTAATTAGACCCAGGATCTATATGGATATATAGTGAATAAATGTCAACGAACTAGCTAACTGACCGTACCCACAAGAACACTGTCCCTGCACATCTCTCGGTAGATCTGGGGTGTAAGCAGCAATCCACTATCCAGAAGTTGGATTAGGGAGAGAGATAGAGCTAGCAAGTGAATTTGTAGGATTGCTGTAAGGTAAGATGATAGTATTCCATCAGAAAGTTAAATGTAATGCCTTTACAAAGAAGTGGATTTTGTCCAAGATGCAATTAACCTGGGTAACTCACTAATGCAACACGACAGTGAGACCACATGTTGTTGAAATTTTATAAGGATCAGTTTTGCTACACGAGGAAAAGTCCACACTTAGAACTGCAGTGTCTGCCTACAAAAAGCCTTGGTGATGATAATGTTCAAGGTCAGCCAGGTCAAGAACAAATGCTCCTAACTGATAGATCCTTGCAATGTCGAGATTATTATATGCTTCTAGTGACAACACAGAGCATCTTGAATTTTGCACCAGAAGAGGAATAAGTCAGAAAGATAATAAATGTGTCAAAAACATTCCGTGGTCGGCAGTTGGTGTAGGAGAGAAGGGTCGAGCATTGGTGATAGAAGACATCTTTCCTTCCATCTCTTTCTGAAGACAAAGCTGGCAGAAACATTTAGCCTTGTGTTCAATAAATGTCTGAGGCAGATATACTGAGCAGGCAGAGTTGAAAATTACAGAAAGTTTACATGACCATAGGAAATGGGATGAGAAGGAGCACATATGTGGCATATTCATCTCCGTATGTTCACACTCATACAAATCATATTACATGTATGTCATATGTGTGAACCTGTGTGGACTTTCTCATTAATTTTCCATATTGAAAATCCATAGACCAGAGCCACTGTAGGACAAGTTCGATCCCTGGCCAGGGAGCTTCCCACATGGCACAGCAGACCTCTCCTGTCTCCCCGCTGCTCCCCTCAGCAGTGGATTTCAGTCGAGCTACCTGTTCTGCTCCCCACTCTGTCTCTGGTGAATCCTCTCACCACCCCGCACCTCTTGCCTGCAACCCAGCTTGTATGCATAAATAAATAAATCTTCAAAAAAAAGAGAGAAAATCTGTAGACCAACTCCAATTAATCATTCTTGAGGGTTTCCTTCTTCCTCAAGAATTTGTGAAGCCGTTGTCCAGAAAATATTGGAATTAATATGGTGAGCCCTCATTGTGTGCCAGTGGTTATGTACCAGTCTTAGTATATGTTAGACTATGCCTTTGAATATAAGTTGCCATTGATTTTCTTAAGGCCCACATTGATTTATGTGCCTTTAGGGAAAAAACCACACACTCCCAATGAACTGATACACCATCAATGTTACATGATTTCAGAGCCATGAAAAAATGGGCATCTTAGAATCAGTGGGATATAGTATCGCATTTAACCCTCCCAACAACTCTTAAAGCACCAATATTGCTGCATGAACAAAGGGAGGCTCAGAGAAGGCAAGCAATTTGCCTAAGGTCCAAAAGCAGGTGACTCCAGAACTGGAGTTCAACCCAAATAATCTGCCTCCAAATCCCAGGCTCTTACCACAGTGTTCTGCCACCGATTGCAATCAGAGCTTGCCCAGAAGTCAGAGATTTTTTTTTAAATAATAAAAAGACTATTCTACTAAAAGCATTTACCTTTGGACCTTTCTCCCAAAGACCTTTCCTGGGGAGAGACTGTGAGTGACCCTGGAATCTCTGACAGCCACGGGTTTCTAAGGGTGGCAGGAAAATGTTAGTCCCTCTCGCCTGGTCTCCCATCTGATGACAACAGTCCCCAGGAGGGCCACCTGCAGGACAGAGCCACAGGGCTGAGACCCAGTGCGCCTTGTGGGACCTTCACTGTCACCTACTCAGTGGTCCTCATTCTGTCTGTGCATATCCAAGTTGTCCTCACTGTCTTAACACCATATGGCTCTTCCCATATTTGAAAACAGCTAAGATTTCTTTTCTCCCAGGTGAACATTCTGAGTTCCTTATGGGACATGGTATAGAAATCCCTCTCTCCGGCTGCTATACTGAGTGTATTTCCATTTATATTCCTTTTAAGAGAGGCATTCAGAACTGGTCACTTTGCTCTATATGGAGCAGAACATTATCACCTCACTTGCTTTAGGTACCATACTTCTCTTGATACAACCTGTGAGTACATTTGATTTTTCCAGCACCTCACACAGAAGAGTAAACTTCTCCGTCCTTTGAAACTTCTCCTTTTCTTTTCTCTGGTCCTTCTTTTTTTTTTTTTTCTTAAAGATTTATTTATTTATACATACAAGCTGGGGTACAGGCCAGAGGCGTGGGGCGGTGAGAGGGTTCACCAGAGACAGAGTGGGGAGCAGAACAGGCAGACCAGAAATACACTGCTGAGGAGAGCAGCGGGCAAGGCAGGAGAGGTCTGCTGCACCATGTGGGATTCTCCCCGGCTGGGCTTCAAACTCACATCGCCACTGCTGACAGCTCCACAGCTCAGCGCTTAACTGCTGCGCCACCAGGGAGGACCCTGTTCCTTCTTTTTTAACCCATTCTGCTAGGAGGAAATCTGGACTTTTGTCATTTATATGAAATGATATATTGAAAATCTGTAAATTGTTTCTGCTTTGATCACTTTTAAAATTCATTTTGTTAGAACTGACTTTTTCAGGATTTCTTAGTTTGGAGGAGTTTTGTTTTTGCTTTTGACAGTCAGCCCTCCCAATTTTGTAACATCCATGAATGAAATTTTTAAAATGTGTTCTATTACTATAATTAAATCACTGTTACACAAGTAGAGCGGGAGAAGGCCTTCCGTTTGGGAGGTCATAAGAAATCTTCTGGTTGTTCTGTTACCAGTCTACCCCACCGTACCCTCTATTTCTCTGTCTCATCTATAAAATTATCGGGTGCTTTGCAGATGTCATCCTATTTAACCTGTGTAAAACCCCCACAGGCCGGGCATTCTTGTTCCTGTTGTATAGGTAGGCAAACTGAGCCCCAAACAGGTAAAGTAACTTGTCTACAGTCACCTGTTGAGGCAGAAATAGGATTTGTACCCACCTTCATGTTCCTTCTACACACCTTGGCTGTACCTATCGTGAATAATCCTGCTGAAGTCTAAATATTGCATTTCTACCTTGTTTTCCTGAATTACAGGAGACACTTCTGACCTCAGGGAGCTAAATGTCATCATAGAAATGCAGCCTCTTCCTCCTTCCCCCGGAGAAGCACAGGCAGCACCTCACTGCTCTCCAAGGATGGGGTTCACACCCTCATCTACCTTATCGTAGACACAGATGCCAAAATAGTGTTTGAAAAAGATTTTTTCTGAACCCCTTAAACAGTTGAACAACAGTTGGATCATTAAGCTCAGAAACTAGAAACTTGGCCCAGAGGAAACAGAGATTTTAAGAAACTGGTAAAAAGCTGGTTACCTAAACTCTTGGTACTAAAGGTCCCGCCTTCTCCCCGCTGCCCCCTGAAACCAGAATTAGAAAGTCTTCGCTTCCTCAGGACATGCTATGAGGACTTTATACTTCAGAATAAATCACTATCGTGAAGCTAAACAAGAAAGGAAAAGCACAGCGACATAAACGATTCAGGGAGCTGCCCTGCTCCTCAGACCACAGCTTGTTAGAAGGCGAGAAGGTGTGTGGGCCTGGAAGGACTTCACAGGGGCACAGTGCAGGGGAGGCTATCACAGAGACAGCCTTGGCTGCCACCTTGCTCTCTCAGAGAGGCTGATGCTGGGTGGAGTCCTTAGTCTCCCAGGAGGCGTCTTTTCAACTATTAAGAATAATAACAGGGTTTCCCTGGTGGCGCAGCGGGTTACGGGGTTAAGCGCAGCACTATGAAGCTATCCAAAGCCACTGCAGCATGAGTTCGATACCCAGCCAAGGAGATTCCCACATGGTGCAGCAGACCTCTCCTGTCTCCCTGCTTGTGGATGTAATGGGCCAAGGGGCCAGTGACTGATGTGCTTTTCCCTTCTCCGGGCTTTGAGAAGCGGGGTGTGGGGTCCCTGTTCAGGCGCCACTTGTTGCGTCGGGAGCAACACCACACTGATGACACGGGAGTCGAGGAGCAGGCTACGGAATGCAGGATGCTGCCCGAGAGCAGGATCCTGGCCTTCTTATTGACAGAAAAGGGTGGATCAAACTGTATATTGGATTTAGGGAGTGAGTCCGATGATACACACCCGACTCCCACCCACGGCTCTAATCTTAACAGGGTGTTCCGTAGATTAGTCCATGGGGGAGGAAAAGCACATCAGTCACTGACCCCTTGGCCCGTTACACCCGCATCTGCTGCTCCCCTCAGCAGTGGATTTTAGCCAGTCTGCCTGTCCTGCTCCCCACTCTGTCTCTGGTGAACCCTCTAACCGCCCCACACCTCCGGTCTACACTCCAGCTTGTATGCATAAATAAATAAGTTTAAAAAAAAAAGGAATAACAACAACAAGGCCCCATTACTTCACTGAGCTTCATGGGTCTCAGAGTGGTAACAGATGGTTTGCCACCAAACAATATTCCAACAACAGGTATAATTTAAGTAATTATGGGGACATCTAGTTACCTTCTTTCATAGAGAACCAAGGTCAGTGTTTGATAAGTCATAGTGAGTGAGGAAATGCTGCCTCCTTGCTTCCCAAGCGAATATACCCATTTACTACATAAATATAAGGCTTTGTTCAGTGGGGAAGTTCATTCAATACCTTTCTTCCAAAGCAAAGTCACTTAAGATAAATGAACTCACCAACACAATTGATTGAGGTAAACCCCAACACACTAATTCAGTCATTCTGGAATGCTAAAATAGTACAATGAAGAATTAGGGAATTAGCTGAAACTTTTATCTTTTTTTCTGAAAAGGAACTGCTCAACTCAAAATTAATTGCTAAGGGAAATGGTTCTACATTATTTCCCATAAACCCACCTTGGGGATTGAAGGACTGTGGGTAGTGGGGAGCCACAGACATGGAATCCATGTCCTAGGGCACTGTTAACACAGCGCATAATTTTCAGCAACTCCCAAGTGACTTTTTCTGACATCCGTTCCATGTAAAACAATGGAAACCGATTTCCATGCTTATTTGTGTTTCCCGGGAGCCCTTCAATGCCATGGTGAAGATGGAAAGGCTAGACCCTTCTTATTCCCTTTTATGATTATTCATAATTTTCTAAAATCGTCTTCTGGAGCAATGCAGCCTAAAAGGAATTTAGGTTTATTCATTCATTCATTCCACAAATCTTTATTGCTCAACTCCTCTATACCATGTTCTCAGCTTGGTAATAACAGGGATAAAAAATGACTATGATTCAGCCCTCAGCCTCCAGGAGATAACGCAGTGGAGAAGTAGACACATGTACCCTGATACAAAGGGCAACAGAAGGGCTAAAAAAGGTTCAGATCAAATCCTGTGGGGGTGACATCTAGTCCAAAGTAGCAGAGAAAGCATCATGGAGAGGGTCTCGTTTGATTCCTGGGATTAACCTTAAAGGATCTCAACAGGTGTAACTGGGAGAAGCATCAACTGGGACCCAGGAAACAACCTAGATCGAAGCAGGGCATGCAAGGAGGGCAGGTAGACCAGCTGTCCGGGGAGAATAGGCTGCATAGAGTGGGTTGTAGAAGAAGCCAGAACAGTGCAGGAGACGTGGTTGAGGGGCTCAAACACTGGCATAAGCAGAACGTTAGTGCTGGAAAACAGGTTGCAGACAGGTCGGTAAAGCCCATCTTGAGAAGGCCGGAAGCCATCGGGGAGAGGGCCGAGAGCTTGGGCTCGGGTGACGGCAGTGTCCTTGTGCAGGGGGTTGGGCTTCAGGAACATCCGAGCGGACTTGATAGGAGTTGGCAGCAGACTGAAGGAGGTAGGGAGAGACTCATTCGTGACACATAACTGGCTAGATGACGGTGCTTTTAAGAGAAACCAGCGCGATATTTGCAAGCTCACCCTCACATGTCTGGACGAGGGGGGTGCCGGATTAGGAGTAAAATTTTTAAAAGGCAAAGCAGATCTTATTGCACCCCTGCTCCATCACAGCCCAGTGGCCTCCGCTGTGTTTGGAACGCACCCCAAACTTGCTGCCCTGGCCAGCACCGGCTCCTCCGTCCCTGACCCCCTCTAGCCTCGTTTCCCAGAGCCCTGCTCTGCTCGAGTCCCGCTGGCCTTCTTCTAGGCCCTGAAATGCTCTGAGTTCATTTCTGCCGCTGGGCCTTTGCTTTTGAGGTCCCCGCTGCCCAGAACACTGTGCTGGGACCCTCAGCTGGCTGACGCTGCAGCCAGGTGAAAGGCGGGGTCCTCAGTCTCTGGTAACCGGTTGGCTACCCTACCTTTCTCACCCACTCTTCCTGCACCTGCCGCTTTTCATTCTCCACAGCACTTACCTGAATCTTAAGTGATCTTATTTTACTTTGTATCTGTTCCTTCTTCCAAAAGTAAGCTCTAAGAGTGTTTCTCCCATGGGGCCTCCCTGGAGGCGCAAGGGGTTAAGCACAGCACTATGAATCTGTCCGGTGGCACTGCAGAACAAGCTCCATCCCCTGCCAGGGAGATTCCCACATGGCGCAGCGGACCTCTCCCTCTCCCGTCTCCCCACTTCTCCCCTCAGCAGTGTACTTCAGTGGATCTGCCTGTTCTGCTCCCCACTCTGTCTCTGGTGAATCCTCTCACCCCCACCTCTCATCTATACCCCAGCATTGTATGCATAAAAAATATTTTAAAAAAGAGTTTCTCTCACTAGTAGCTGTACCCCAATAATTAGCACTAAGTCAAATCCATATGAGGTGACACACATATAGTTGCTAAGTGACTAAACGGTTGTCTTTGGGGGGATGTTGATGTTTTAGGCAGGTGTAAGAGTCAGATTGAGATTTGCACGTGTGGGATGAGAGCTGGAGAGGGCCAGGCCTGACGTGTGTCTGACAGATGAAACGTCAAGGAGAGTGTTACGGTTCCTGTGCCTTTTTGAGCAAAGGCATCTTTCCATGATTTCTGCCTCAATGATCGACCCTAACACCTACAGCCACTTCACCCATGTGCCTGAGTGTCTTGTCCTCCAAAGATTGTCCACTTGGTAGACAAGCAAAAGTGCTACCTTGTCTGAAGTGGTTTGGGAATCTCTGTTGAGGTTGCCCACAGAGTCTGCAGTACCTGAATAGTAATATAAAATATTAATCACTTCCATTCATTATGCGCCGGTGCTGGCACTGTACTAAGTGTCTTCACACATTACCTTATTTAATCCACCTCAAAACCTTATAAAATAGGTTTAAAAAATTCCCTCATTTTGCAGTTGGGGAAACTGAGGCTCAGAAACATTAGATCTTGAACAGTGTCGGAGCTGAGGTGCAGTTCAGCCAGAGTGACCGTGAGGCCAGCATGCTTAGTTTAGCTGCCTGAGCTCTCTCTTGAGGTAGGGGCATGTGTGGTGGGGGGCAGAGGCAGGAATCTTCCTTCACCTTTGAACCTGAGTGTGACTTTGAGAAACAAACACTGCAGGCCTCCCTAGTGGCAGTGGCGCAGTTGTTATGCGCTGTGCTGTGGAGCTGTCAGCAGAGGCGAGGCGAGTTCGACACCTGACTGGGGAGATTCCACATGGCGCAGCAGACCTCTCCTGCCTCGCCCACTACTCCCCTCAGCATTGTGTTTCCATCAATCTGCCTGTTCTGCACCCCACTCTGTCTCTGATGAATCCTCTGCCGCCCCACACCTCTGGTCTGTACCCCAGCTTGTATGCATAAATAAATAAATCTTTAAAGAAAAAAAAAGAAACAGACACTGCAGAATAGAATCCTGGTTGTGGAACCTCAAAACTGGTAATGTCCCAACAATAAAATGCCACTGAGGATGGTCTCTTAGAATCGTTGTCAAGTACAATCCGTAGAACACCTGGCACATAGTGGAACCTCATTTTTCACTCCTTTCCTATCCTCCTTAGAGACACAAGTAGGTCTGGATTCTTTCGGGGTCTGATGAGTCTAGTGGGTAGATGATTGAGTCTTTTCTTCATCTTTCTTTTTCTGATTCTGTTTAGGAGTTTTGCACAATTTGTTAGCACATGTGTGATGAAGTAGGGCAAGAGGAAGAACGTCCTGTGAAGGGCGGAAGAAATCAAGTCTGGCGTGATTGCTACAAATGACTGTTTCTTTACTGTTTGAAGTCTGTGACCTTGGGAAGCATTTGGGTCTCAATTTCCTCACCTGTAAAATGAGATAATATTACTTGTCCTCTACCTCACAGGGTTGTTTTGAGGGTCAAATTGGAGTCATGAAAGAACGCTGGAGAACATAAAGGTAGATACAGTTATAAGCTGCTATAACCATCGCCATTGTGACAGATGGGAGCCCCTCCCTCCCCTCAGAGGGTCTGAGGCCATCACGGTGCTCTATTTGCAAACTGCCTAATCAAACCCAGGCCTTCCCTCATTTTTCCACTGACAGAGTTCTCAACCACTCCCGCATTTCTTTATCTTTCGACTTGAAGTTCTGACTTAAACTAAGTTGGTATCTGTCCTATCAATAGCCACATGCAGTCACAGAAATGTAAATTAAGATTTTGAACACTTTCAATCCCACTAACCACAGTTTAGTCAGTAACGACTCGTGGTGACCGTGACCCCACAGCACAGTGCAGAGGACACCCCGTCTTTGCAGGAAGTTCTGAGCAGCACTGCCCTCGAGTCCCTTGACGTCCACTATTTTCTGACTCAGGCACGTCGTCTTCTGAGATGGGTCCTATTAGCTTTCTCCCAGCTATGCAGCCACAACAAAACCAAGTTCTTCTTTAGTTCATAACCCAGTGCACTGTCCAATAACTAGGTGACATGATACCAAGAATCAAAAGAATGTTTGTTATTATCTACTCTGACTTCCTAATTTTATTTTATTTATGTTTTAAAGATTTATTTATGCATGCATACAAAAACTGGGGTGTAGGCCAGCAGTGTGGGGGGTCAGAGGATTCACCAGAGACAGAGTGGGGAGCAAAGCAGGTGGATCCACTGATATACACTGCTGAGGGGAGCAGCGGGGAGACAGGAGAGGTCTGCTGCGCCTGTGGTCGGGATCGAACTTGTGCTGATAGCTTCATAGAGCAGAGACAACTCCTGCGCCACTAGGGAGGCCCCAACTTCCTAATTTTATAGGAGAAAATTTAAGCTGAAAGAGGTGAGAGTCACTTGTGCCAAGCAGCCTCTTCACTGGCCCTGTGGCCCCTTGCACAGCACGGCCGTGAGCAGGAGAGCAGAGAGACTCCCATTCCTCCCGCCCGCTCTCCCAGAGCCCCTCAGGAGACAACACATCGCTGACTGTTCACAAGTGGCTTGCTGTTGTCCCTGGGCCTGGCCAGGTGCAGCGGGGAGCCCCGAGTGCCAGCCCTGTGTCTGCTGAAAACTGGGGCGCCCGCCTCCCCAGCGGCACTGTCAAGTTCTAGGCGCCGGAGACGACTGGCCGCCTTGAGAACCAAAGACTCCCGTGGTTCAGAATTTGAATCGATTCCCTGGACCAGCTCAGATTCCCTGCGAGGCCTCACTTCCTCCTCGCTCTTGTTTAAATCACGAAATATTGAACCTTTACAGCAAAGATCTGCAAGGGAGTTTAGAATGGGGACTGTGGCTCCCCAGGGCGCTCTGCAGTGTGGATGTGACATGCTGAGCGGCTCGGTACATGGGAGGTGACCAGGAGGCGTTGAATCCCCTCCCTCCAGCCTGACCTGCTGCTGCTCCGGCCTTCTGGCCAGCTGCAGGCCTTTCCTGGGTGACCAGCATCACACTCGCAGTCCCGCCTCCAGCTGCTAGAACCCAAGCGACCGTTTTTATTAGCATTCATTTTTTAAATTATTTTTCAATGAAGTGTCACTGCCCCAGATGGTTGTTCATTTTTGGACAGGATGTGATTTCGCTCCTCAGGTGTGGTCGCCATAGTTCTCCCAATGCCAGAGCACCTGCGGTCCATCACCAAGAGCCCTTGTGTTCTGCCCTCCCCCGTGCCTCAGCTCTATGGTCTCAGCTTTCTCTGTGTTTTTCAAAATCCCGTTCCTTTGATTAATCAGCTTTGGCTCCTATAACACTGGTCAACAAATTTTTACAAAAGTCATAGCACTGAAATAAAATTAGTCATTTCCTATCAATGTGTATGTGCTCAACACGAATATGACAGTCAAATTCTAATTTTGGCTCTAGGTTTTTTGTAATCTGCAATAAATGGATGTTTACATCACGAAATGCATGCCGGTAGTAATAGGCCTACGGTTAATACCTGTACAAAATCAAGTCCTAGACTACTTCTTAGATTTCTTCACTTGTCTCCTGGACAGCTGTTCAGGAGCATCTCTGGGGAGTGGCCAGCAGTAGTCAGCCAGCATTGCAGTGGACCATTTTCCCTGCTATCTTTGTTCCATGGATGCGATAGCTTGATGAAAATGTTCGCCATGTTCATCACTAACCATACCACAGTTTTCAGGGAAGAAATCCAGATGGGAATGAAGGAAGCGGATCTTTAGAGACATATTGCAGCCAAGTGTCTGATACTGCATCAGCATGTCTTCTACTAGTTCCTTGTAGTTTTCTGCCCTAACATTCCCAAGAAAGTTTGTAGACACTAGGCGAAAAGCATTCCATGCTTGTTTCGCATCACCCTGCAGCAAGTTGTTGAACCGGTCATCTCAATGCAGACGGAATGTTTGGGTAGACTATTCTCGACTTCCTTTCCTTCGTTATTCCACTGGAAAGAGGAGGAACCAAGCACAAGTAACAGTCTTTTATGTAGTTGCTTGGCTCTCTCCACACCATGGGGACTGCAAATGGCATTGATGGTCTTTTGCCATTTCACCACTGAAAAAGCTGTGTTGAAAGCTGTGTTGTACATGTAGCACAGCATATATGCGGGACCCAAGACTTGTCTTGGTCACCAACCTTGCATCTGAAGTAAAGATGATAAGTCTTCTTCACTTGAGATACTTTTCTTCTGGTTGGCAAATGTCACTTCCCCACAAATAGAGCAGAAATTGTCCATGCTATGAACGTACTTTCGAGGCATAACTGTTCTGTATTGTGCCTAAATGGATAAAACAGTAACAGTTCTATGGAATAGTAGCTTCATCTGTCTTGCACAAAGTCTGAAATATTTTCAATGCTCAACCTTTCCAACAGGGCCTTCTATAGTGCACTGCTGACGTCAGCTTACTTCAGCAACCGCCTGGCAGTAGGATTGCATTGCATCAGAAAATGATGCAATCAACTCTGGATGATGTGTGCATGATGGTGTTATGCAATGCGATGCAATATTACATCATTCTAGGCTGATTTAGGATGTTGTTGCAGTCCTACTGGATAAATTTACACGGTGAAACATAAAATTAATTCTATGAAATATCTTCAAAACGAGAGCTAATAAAAAATTTTCAGTGTTATATTCATGTTAAGCACACCAAGATATTATAGATTAGGGCCTTTTTAAGTCAGTTATGATCTCACTGTTGACCAGTGTAATCAAGGCTCCAGTGTAAAATCATCAGTAAAGTTTGGGGGGGGGGCATAGTTTTAAATTTTATCATCCAGACAATGGATCTGTTGGCTAAAAGCATCTCTGGAGAGAGTAGGGTACAGAGATCGGAAATATCCCAGAGTACTTGACCTTGCAGTCGCTCCCCCCACCCCTTCCCATGGGCAGGTCAAGGCTTCTGGGGAAAGGGCTGCTGAGGCTTTTCTGGCAAAGGGGTTCTCATTGAGCAAAATGGGTAGGTCGGGGTTTTATGGAGCCTGAACCTTCTTCAATTTGGGGGATCCTCTTAAAGAAAAGAATATTCAAAACTGCATAGGTGCAGCCCCTTGGGAGAACATTGTAAAAGTGAGGATCTTGGAGCTGGAACTGCCTGGCTTTTGTCTTTCATAACAGGCTCAGGCCTTAGGCCTTTCCTGATGTTCACACCACTGCAGAGGGAGGTGCAGGGGGCAAGGGAGAGCCCGGGCAAGGGCTGCTGCAATAGGCACCTCGTACTAACTAATCTTATATGGCAGCTGGGGGGAAAGGTGGAATTACACGCTGACAAACAGATGGGGAATCAAAGAGGGGGACAAGAACCTCTCAAGTTTGTAGGAGGGAGTGGAAGGGCACCCACATCTGTGCCAGCATCACCCCTCTGCAGTTTTACTGGCTTGATGGAGGGATGAGGTATTGTTTTTTTTTTTTTTCTCACTCTCTTTTTTCTAAGAAGAGAAAGCAACCTCTTCCCAATCATCCCTCTCTAGACACACACACACACACACACACACACACACACACACACACGCCCACCCACCCCTCTCCAATGAACATCTCACAAATCTTTTGACTTCGAGGATCTCTTGTAAGAATGAGTTCATGTATAGAAGCTAGGAAATCAAGCTAAGTTTTTCAGAGGAGGTTTTTAAAAAAAATTTCCTTAACATGATACTGTTGCAGAAGTAGCATCTGTAAGTTTAGGAAGACAATCTCCTCTACTTTTCACAATCATAGATAACTTATTTCAGAATAGTCTAATTGACAATTCACCCACACTTGGTATATGTCTAAGTCATATACAAAGAGGAATTTACCCATTTATCATTTTTGTTGTATCACATTTTGTTGGTTAACCATTTGTTTATAGCTCTATATGGTCTGGGGAGTACAGCTTTAATTTTAATAAAATGAAAGGAGAAAATATTTCATTTTTAAAAACTAGATAGGCTGAACAATTAATGAAAAGAATCAGTATTTTTTAAAGTATCAAATTTAGCATATAATTGACACTCACTGAGGAATGTCTAACTCCACTGAAGGAAAACATGGGAGGAAATAATAGTCCATAAGAAGCAAAAAAAAAAAAAAAAAAAAAGGAAAGAAATATAAGCAAGTAATGGTCCTGCATAATGAAGCCTAAGTCCCTTCTTCATGACCTAGGACCCCCACTTCCATCTCAATCTCAGGAGCCAACCTCCCCCCTAAGGAGAGGTCCCCTCATCTGTTCCCAGCGTGGTGTTGCTGGTAACCTTGCAGGTCTGACTGCTTTTTTGTTCAACTAACGGCTGTGCATTTCAAATTGCATGCTCTATTTCAGCTCTAATAATCACACTTCCAATTGCATTCATACTGTTCTGCAGTTCACATGTGCACACAAACTAGCCAGCCTGTGCACTGCCCTTGGCAATGCCTGCATCCCCTTTCTTCTGGAAGCCCCTGTCCATCCAGCTTTGGCTATGCTAATGATCCCACTACCTCTGGGCCAATGCCACTTTTAGAAATGCCCACGCTTTCTTTACCTTCTGCTGCCAGGAAAGTTCTAGTGGAAATACCTCTCCCAATGGTTCTGTCATAGGAGTGAAGTGCTTTAGGGCAAAACTGGGCAAATTATTTCCAAAGAGATTTGGTTCCAGTCTTAGGAGCCCTTACAGCCTAAACAAGCAAACTCTTTCTAACAACTGCCCCACTGTCGATACAACCTTGTATGCTGGATTCATGGAATCTCAAAGTTGCAGAGTTGTAAAGAATCACAATATGTGATTTGGTCCAGCTTCGAACTGAATGTTTAAATCTCTTCTCTCGCCAGTTTCATACCTGGGCAATGCTAACCAGAAAGGTTGGGTGACAAGAGAAAACCAAAGCAGTGTCCTAATCATGTCACATGGATCCAAACAGAACAAAAATCAATAGTTTGGGATTTCTATACAGCTACGGGAGAGGGAAGCCGTGACGTTTTCCCTCAAATACAGAAATCGGAGGACCAATTCAAGAGGGCGACTAGTGATCTCGTTTGACCTGCTTCCCTCTTCCCACACATCTTCCTAAAAAAATCAGTGAGTTTAATAATTAGAGCTGAGGGCATCTTTGAAGAAAGCCACCTTATTTCCAGGCCCAGAAGAGAGGGCTTTGCCAGCAAAGCACTATCCACTGCGCTGGGTCATGTCCTTCCATTTTCTTCATGACTTCTAGGTCTCGCCTGTTGCCCTCACCATTCTCATCCATTCATTTAATTTTTTAGCCTTTCCCGGAGTACCTTCCACTGTGCCAGGCACAGAGGGCTCTGGAAATCATGCTCAGTGCTTTCCCTTTAGGGAGCATCCCGTGTCGTGTTGGGATGAAGAAACAGTGCAATATATAATGGCTAAACTCATTAAGAGAAGCTTCGAGAAGGGAAGGGAACCATCATGCAGCTGGGGAATGTGAAAAGTCCTAGACTGGTCTCTCTGGTCTGTAGGAGCCTTCTGGTTGAACAAACAAAGAAGGAGGCAGGTAGAGAAAAGGCCCCAATAAAAGGGAACAGAACATGCAAGGTCACGAGCCACTCAACAACCATGATTCTTAATACAGTCTTGAAAAGGATTCTTTTTGGAAAAGGTATAAGGAAACGATCAAGGGACCAGAAGAGGAAGGATCTGTCTTATGACAAGAAGTCTGACCTTTATGCCGTGAGCTCATTCTGACAGTCCTGTGGGCGAGGGCAAGACTGGACAGAGATGGATCAGCAGCTGGGCTGTCGTGTGAAACAGGAAGAGGTGGTACGGGCATCAGCAATGCGGAGGAGGAGGAAGGGCCACATTTAAAACACTGAATTAGAATTGGGCCTCCCTGGTGGCTCATCCGGTTAAGTCTCAGCATTATGAAGCTATCTGCAGCCACTGCAGCACGAGTTTGATTCCCGGCCAGGGAGCTTCCCAAATGGCGCAGCAGACCTCTCCTGTCTCCCCGCTGCTCCTCTCAGCAAAGTATTTCAGTCAGTCTGCCTGTTCCGCTTCCTGTTCTTCTCTGGTGAACCCTCTCACCACTCCCACACCTCTAGCCTATACCCCAGCTCTTGAATGCATAAATAAATAAATCTTTAAAAAAAAAACCAAAAAACATTGAGTTAGAATCAGCAAAAGTGTTCAACATTTTGGAGATGGATTCTGCAGTCAGTTTGGGAGTGAAGGAGGGGAAAGAGGCAACCATGTGAACGCCACAGAGACCAGCAAGATGTCAGCTGGAAAGTTCCTTCTGGACTGGACAGTGTGAAGCGTCGGCGACCTCGACAGCAGCAGCTGGGGCAGGTAGAAGCTTGGCACTGCCATCTCCTGGGGCACATGCGCTCAAATTCTTTTATATTTATGCTCTCTGCCTTTGTTCTTCACCCTCATCTGACCCCTTTGTCCCTACCCCCACATACACACACACTCTGACTCCCTCTAATACAACAGTATTGACTGATGCCTCTCCTGAAGCCCACACACACTTCCAGCTGCCCCCTGGAGACCCCCACATTGACCTTCCATGGTCACCTCCAGCAAAACAAAACATACTCACTTTCATGAAAAAGCGGGAACCTGCACCTGTATTCCTTTCCCTGTTGAGCGATGTCCCCTTTCATCCAGCACCCTAAGCTTGAAACCTTGGATTCATCGAATTCGCTTTCTCCCTCACCTTCTACATTCAGTCATGAGGCCCTTCTGACTCCACCTAAAAATACCTCCAAATTCAGCGTTTTCCTTCTCTGTCCAGCACCGACCACATGCTTATTTGAGGACCCCACTCATTCTGTCATGATTTTGAGTATGTGTGTGTCTCCTCCTCCAAGAGAATAAGCCCTTGAGATATGATTGTTCCCTTGCGTAATCTCACAACCCCACCGCCTGGTGCCTGGCAGATACTTGTTGAATAAATGAATGAACAAGACCTTTTCATACTTGACACTTGCTTTACTGTCCAGAAGCTTATGAAACCATTTCTCTGCCTATGGTTCTGCCCTTTTGTTCTCTGGTCTGCCTGCCAGCCTACCACCTTCACCAGAGCTCGAGTTGGGTGACATGTAACCTTTGAAGACCACTGGATGCATCAACTAAAAGGTCATTAATTTCACTCTTCTCAGATACTTCTCAGATAAGAAGAGTGAGACCCATGTCTTCAGCGGGTAGCGATGTGGGTGGTCACAAGGCTGTAACTACACCCTCAGCGCTCGGGACTGTCTTCCCAAAGCCACCCTAATGTGTGGCTCCGAATAGGAAACCAGTTCCCCAGATAAATGAGCGGCGGTGAGGATGAGGAGGAAGGGACACATTTAAAACATTCTGAGTTGGAATCAGCAAAAGTGTTCAACATTTTGGAGATGGATTCTGCAGAGTTTGGGAGTGAAGGAGTGGGAAGAGGCAGCCGTGTGAACGCCACAGAGACCAGCAATTCATCTTCAGACTCATCTTCAACAAAGAATCATCTTCCTTGAACAGGGAAGCTGACCATTAAAGACTTCTTGGGAAGACCCATTTTAAAGTAGGGTCCTACCGCGAGGTTCTTATTAGGGATGTTCTAGCGCTCTAACCCTTCCTCCCCCTTCCCCATTCTTTTTAATAGATGGGGTATCAGTGGTGATATTTCCGGGGACATGCATATCCCTTAAAGGGGACTGGATGGATGCACACAATCCTGACGAAATCAGCGCCATTTGGGACTTATCCTGGCGAAATGCAGAAATGAAAGAGACAGGGCCTGACTCCCAGGCACTTCCGCCTCAGGCGACTTCCGCTTCCTCTCTCCTTTGTGGGCTTAAGTCTTGGATCCCTTAGAATCCTCCTTCACGGGTAAAGTTCTCTGATGCCTTTAAATGAGAGACTTTGGTTTTTGGCAACTTCGTTGACTTATTCCCTCCACTAAAGCAACATTTTTTGCTTTTGCCTCAGATGAGGAAAGCTGGTCTGTTTCCTCAGACAAATATCCCAGTGAACGGTCTTTAGAGGGGCATAGTTATGTGAATTTAGGGCCCTCAAGTAACCTTTCTGAGCTGCAGTTTTCTCACCTGTCAAATGAAGGGAGTGGTTGACTAACCCAGGTTCCCCCTTAGACCCGCCATGCTGTGGTTTGGGGGTTCAGAATATTTCTTTCACCGCTCTAGCCACCGAAGCCCTCCCTGCTCTGCCTGGCAGGGCCTGTTAGCACAGGAAACTGAGTTACCTCAGCAGGTTTTAAGGGAATAAAAAATTACATATTGAAACTCTGATTTCATACCAAAGGCAAATAAAAATCTGGCGGATGGCACTATGATTGCTCTTATAACAGGCTTCATTTTGCCAAAACACTTATTTATTCATTAGTATATTTATTCATTTTTCATCCTCTTAAATTAATCATGTTATATTTCAAGACTTATGCTAATACCTACGCTCACTCAGGAATTAGCTCTTCTAAAGGGGGCTCTTCCAACACGTCAGCCAGGGTTGCCTGCGACCAAGCTCCTCTCTCTGAGGCCCTCGCTTGCTAGGGTTGCCTGTGCTCTTACCAATGCAAAGACTTTCCCTCTGACCAGGAGAAAATGAGGAAGGGCCCCTGAGCTCCAGTTGGTCTTCATTTCTATAAACCTGTCCCCGGCAAAGTCAGGGATGGAGGGCAGAAAACCACGAGCTCGCGGGCCACTGCTGAGGTCTCAGAGTCTCAAGCTGCCCTTCCAGACCCAGTCTCTAGCAGAGGCAGGTCATTCTCGGTCTCAGGGAACCCTGCCTGTGCATCTCCCACCCTCCAGGTCCCCCCATGGGACCCACCCAGTGCCCCTGAGGACATGGGGGTCATAAGAATTCCTGGCCATGCCCTGTTACAATTAGAGATAATTAGGGGCAGGAGGTAGTAACTCTTGTTGTTGTGTGGCATTCTGGTGTCCGGCGGGTTGTGGCATTTGTCATCTCTTCTGGTTCCTCTGACTCTGTGGTGGATTGGGCTGCTCTTATTAGCCCCATTTTGCATGGGAAAAAAGGGGGGCTACTTGGTATGAGACTGCAGTTTTCTGATTCCAGATCCATTGTTCTTGCTGCCTTCTTGTCCATCTGACAACCACGGGTGACGGTCCCTGCCTCTGGGGGGTGACGCCGGCTTGGGAGGTGCACGTCAGATGGGCAGAGTGGCTCAGTGTGTTTCCGTCTTGCAAGAGTCAGCTTCAGACCTTCCCTCTGAGGACTGACTCATTTGCAGAGAGGGATGCAGTATGGATTGAGTGGACGTTGCTTTTACAGCGTTTGCCTCACTGTCTAGGAGGATCTGTGCAGACAAATGAAGAACCTGCTGCCATCTGGGACCAGAATTGCAGAGGAACCAGCTGTCTGTGCACCTCCATGGCAGGGGAAGATGTTTTATTTCCAGTGTGAAATGCCAAATAGTCCAGGAATGATAAAATCACCCTAGTTTTTCTTATGAACTCCTAGAAGTCATCTTTGTTGGTATAAATGAGATCATTTAGCCTAATTAGTTCCAAGCTTAATTAGCAGTAATTATCCCAACATGGGAGTAATATCTGAGCAGGAAGTGCTGAGTCCTCGATTAGATAGATCTCTAATTGGTGTTACAATATTGTAATTAAAGCGTGTTTGTACGCCTCTGCCGCAGCACGCGATTTGTTTCATGTCTGATTAAACAGGGAGACCCAGCAGCCTTTGAGGGGGCCAGGGCTTTAGCTCTGACTCACATGTTAGCCCTGTGACAAAAGAAGATTTGGGGACCTGCTTCCACGGTGGCCGTGACTATGCAGCCCCGAGCCGAGGCCAGGCCTGCCGGGTAGATGTGAACTTGATCTGCTCTTCCCTTCCAGGGTCAGAGGCCATCAGTATTGGAAGGGTTGGTTTGTCAGTCTCATGCTTTTAAGGGCTGTGTCCATAATAACCTGGATTAGCGTGTGCAAGAAGAAAAAATAACCACGGCTGTGTTTGCTGAGCACGTACTATGTGCCAGACGCTGTGCTAACTGCTTCAAGAAGCACATGCATGAAATCTTTAGTTGCCCTCTGAGATAGCAGCTTAACTCATTTTTTTTTAAAGACTTATTTATAAGTCTTTATACAAGAGTTGGGGTGTAGGCCAGAGGTGTGGGGTGGTGCGAGGATTCACCAGAGACAGAGTGGGGAGCAGAACAGTCAGATCTACTGAAGTACACTGCTGAGGGGAGCAGCGGGGAGGCAGGAGAGGTCTGCTGCGCCATGTGGGTCAACTCCCTGGCCGCGGATCGCACTCGTGCTGCAGTGGCTGCGGAGAGCTTCACAGTGCTGAGACAACCGGTTGCGGTTGCGCCACCAGGGAGGCCCTCTAACCCCTGTTTTGCAGACAGGGAGAGGGAGGGGATTCAGTGCACTGACTCATGCTTCGGGTCTTACCCTAAGCAGCACTGCTCCAGGAGGCCCCCCTGACACTAGACCCCACTAGCTCCCCCATATTTCTCCTCATCATTCCTCCCACACACCCTTACTATAATTTAATCTCCATCTTCCCTGCCGGGTGATAAATTCATTTCGTCCAGTGCCCAGCACCTAGTCAAGTGCCCAGCAGTCTCACAGACATTTAAAAGAGCTGAATGAATTTTCAGAAGTCACCCACTGATTGGTTGGGTGATTCAAACTCAGCTTTGTGGTGCTGCAGCCTGTGTTTTCCGTTGCATTATGCTTCCATTTTTTAGTGTTTAAAATTCCCAAGTTCAGTTTCTAGGTAGTGCAGGTACAATGAATATGTATTTTGGAGCAGGCGAGAGAAAAGATGTCCTTTCATTTCAAAATGCCATGGTTACTTTCCCGTGACCATTTACCATATTGATCTTTTTTACTATTTCAACCTTTTGTCACAATTGAGAGATTTTTGTCCATACTCAAATTATTGGCAGTTGACTCTAATAAGCCCAAGAGAATTGGGATAAGCCAGATAAGAATTTTTGGGTGTGTGTACATCATTGGCTTCTGCAACATTTTTAAAATATGATTAGTACACTCAGAAAGTGGATTTCATGGATTCCCAACTATAGTCTTGGCGCACCCCAAGAATGTACAGTTACTTTGAATAGTGCCATAGATTTCTTAGGAAGTGTTTCTGAAATCAACTTTTGGCCCACGGTGGAGGAGTATGAGAGTGGCCAGTTCACGAAGGAGATAATGCCTTAAAATTTTGGAAACCAGCTGCTACCTAATCTTGTCCCTGCCTGATAAGAATTTTTGCGTATTCATTACAAAGATGTTCTAAACGTTCTTAAATGAGCAGAGGACACGTGAACAAAGTCTAAAATTCAGGAGGGGGTAGAACCCTCCTCCTTGCCCCAACCCCGCCACTTCAGAGAATTGGCTTTGCACGTATCTTCCTGAAGATACTCTGTGCCTATGCGGATCTAAACATTTTTAAAAAGTAGTACTTCTGCATGAAACCCCATAGCGCCCACTGAATCTGAAAGGTGAATTAGCTCACTTCCTGGTGTAGGCAAAGACAGGAAGTGAGAATGAGAAAAATCAGACGTAGAAGCCACAAACACAGCTCTTTAACCTTCTTCCAAAACTATTACTAAACATCATGGTGATACATTGAATTTGAAATCTGGTCCTAATGAAGGAGAAACGCTGCTGGCTTGCGACAAGATGCTATCACCAAGCATGAGTCTTGAGTCTCCTGGGTTTTCTGTTCTTACTCCCAGGATATTTCTGTTCTGCTGTTTGCTCCTCCCGGGAGAATGAGGCAGAAGTGACACATTCCTGTCACTGGTAGTGACTTAACTTAGCCCAAGTCTCTGCCACTAGAGGAGCTGGAAAGTGGCAGGCATTCATGCAAATCTTGTGCTGCCAAACAAGACGTGTCTGTCTGCATAAATAACGTCATCGCTGCCTTCTTGTGCGTGGACAGAACCTGGTGCATGTCTTGAGTGACTATTCTTGTGTGTGAATACTCCACAAAGGTTCCTGGACTTCACTGCACTAATATTTGGGAATTTTTTTTTCCTAGCTTTTGAATAATGAGATGTGACCACGATATTAAGATAATTGGATTTGCATCTGGACAAGTAACAGATAAAGCAGGTTAGAGCTGTCGCAGTATGAGTATCTTATGACATCCAAGGGGTGCCCTGGCCAAGGTCGCCACCAGCTTACCATAATTTATATTTAGAATTTATTGAGCCCGGCACAAGCTCATCTCTGTAGGAAACCCGATGGCTAGGGGGCTGACAGTCCTGAGTTATTTGCCATCTTATTTTGCCCATCGAAAACTTGCTGGGGTCCCTGTGGCTTTTTTTTTTCACCAAGGGCCCCCCTCAGAGGGAATGAACTCTGGTGCTTCTCTTACGACTGGGGAAGACTCTCAGGACTCCGAGAATACAGTGTGATTCTCGTCTGAAATGTGCCTTGGCAAATGAAAGGACCAGTGCAGAGGAATATTCTGGAAGCATTATCTGTTACCACAGTAACCTTTTATCGTAATCTTAAATATTATGTTCTGTCTATAAATGCACTTCTAATTTGTGCCCCAATTTTTTAAAAAAGATTTATTTATTTATACATACAAGCTGGGGTACAGGCCAGAGGCGTGGGGCGGCGAGAGGGTTCACCAGAGACAGAGCGGGGAGCAGAACAGGCAGATCAGAAACACACTGCTGAGGGGAGCAGCGGGCGAGGCAGGAGAGGTGTGCCGCACCATGTGGGATGCTCCCCGGCCGGGCATCGAACTCGTGTCGCCGCTGCCGACAGCTCCACAGCGCAGCGCTCAACCGCTGCGCCACCAGGGAGGCCCTGTGCCCCGATTTTTAGCTTAAAAAAATGTAAGAGCTGGAACGAATGACTCTAGCGGGGGCCCAACCCCTTTTGCTTCCCTAGTGGAGAGTTAAGTTTCGATGTGTTTCCCTGAAACTTGACCGTTCACTGTGATGAGATGTTGGACTCAGTGACCTTGAAGGACCCTTTTGTCTTTGGCATGACCCCTCTCAGCTTTGTAGCAGCGTTCCAAAAGTTTTCCTACCAACGTCCCTTTCGTATGTTTAAAAATTTCTTCTTGACTTCAAACTCTGAATGAAAGTGGCTGGTATGAAGATGACGAATCAAGAATTCTGTCTGTATGGACAAGATCCAAATAGTTTTGAAAAGCAAGTGTCCCCTTTTTACCCAGCTTAAATTGAGAGAGCCTATGTCTCCGTGAAATCTTTTTTTCTTTTAAAGATTTATTTACTTATGTACACAAGGACTGGGGTGTAGGCCAGAGGTATGGGGGTGAGAGGATTCACCAGAGAGTGGGGAGCAGAACAGGTGGATCTACTGAAATCTACTGCTGAGGGGAGCAGCAGGAGAGGCAGGAGAGGTCTGCTGAGCCCTGTGGGTCAGCTCCTTGGCCAGGGATCGAACTCATGCCCAAGTGGCTGGCGACAGCTTGACAGCACTGTGACTTTAAGCCCTGCTCCACCAGGGAGGCCCTCTCTCCTTGAAATCTTAACTCATCCTCCCACTTAAGGGACAGCCCCTCTGTGCCTAGCCAGCTTATCTTAGCCATCAGAGCTTTTTCAAGAATCTGCCTTTCTCCTGCCAGCTACCTCTTTGTGCAACTTTAATGCATCATCCTTAATAACTTTAGTGGGTCTGGCCATCGTTCAGGGCAGGAGCCATGTGGTGGGCATCTAATCGGGCCAAGTGCTTTGTACATATCAGCCACGCAGAAAATGGCTGATGATTTGCACCTTGCACTGAATTTCTAATCATCACTACGGTCACATCCTTCAGAACTTCCTCCCAAGAAACCTTTCTGGACGAATTCCATTCAGACTTTGCTGTACCTAATTTGCAATCCATAACACTTCTGGACACATTTGTATCATATTAAGGTGTGGGGTTATGTGTTCAAGTTCTTCCTCTTGAGGTATAAGGGAAATGTACCCAGATTTAGAGTTCGGAGACCTGGCTTCCTCAGTAACCTGCTCAGTCACTTAGCTGAGCGGCCCAAATAGTCATCAGCCTCCTTTGGTTTCAGGATTGTTATTTAATGCGAAAAAAAAAAAAAAAAGGAAGGAGAGAAGGGGTGAAGATAGTTCGATTATTCTGATTTTTGGCACATTGGTTCTCTAACCAGAGTATAAGCTTCTCAAAGGCAAAGCTTTCTTATTTCTGCACTGTGGACTAGAGACACAGGATGACAAAGATGTCCATTAAGCACCATTGATGATGCTTACTAAAGTCTCAGAAAAATGACTGCTTTTCTTTCTGCCCTGACAAGAAGGGCAAGCCCTAGTATCTCGACCCAGCCCCGAAGTTTCTCCCAGATCCACTGGGGAAACTGACACGAGCAGCTGAACCCAGCCACCACCAGCCCTGAGTCAGGGGCACACCTAACGGCTCAGCCTTTTTAAGCAAATGTGGTTATGATTTGTGTGACTTTCCTCAGTAATATCATTCCATTGCGAGTAACGAGAGCTGTGTGTGATATGGTTGAAATCCTGTCCCTCGGCCGAGATGGAGCCCTCACGTGACGCAGAGCGGGGGCCCTTTATCCCAACAGCGCTTGCAGGAATGCTAAGTCTGGCAAATATTAACTCAGGAACCACAGCAGCGGTTAGGAGCGGCAGTCTGCCCACCTTCCTGGGCCTACCACTTCCAGGGGGTTTTCTGATTTTTCTTTCCTGGGCTGGAGTGGTACATGTATTTCCTCTTTCATTTGTTGTTCTTTCTTCTCTTCAAAAACTACCCAAAGCCAAAATGTATCTCATTGAGTTATCTCAACTGGAAACCCCTATGTTTTCATTCATTTCTGAGCAGGCTTTTCCTGTCTGTTGAAGCTATCTATGGACATTACGGCCATTCATCCCGCCTGCCTCTAAGCCCCTGGCCTTCCAGAGATCTCTGGAACAGACTTACGCAGACAGAGTAGACAGAATAGCAGCTCAAACCCATTCCTGTGTGCCAGGGAAGCTTTCCTTGGGGGAAGAGATGCATATGATACTTTTCCATATGGCAGGGAAGAGAATACATATTAGGTGGAAGAAAACTAACACACATCTGAACGTATGCAAAGACAAGACTTATCACAAAAAGGGAGGAGTTGTGGTTTAGGTGAAAACCACAAAGGAAGTGAACGACTTGACTGTCTTCCTCTTTGTGGGAGAAGATTCTCTTCTGGCTCGTGTGATGAGTGAGTCTTCCTACAGGAATAATTTAATGCAGCTAACCTTCTAAAAAGCACTGTGTGCCGCGGTTTGTGGTTTTAAAGAGTTTAGACTCAATTTTTAAAGCACAGAGACGCATAAAGCACCCCCATTTCCAAACCTGTTGTCCCAGGTGTGCTCCCCTTATCTTAAACAGAAAAGCAAAGAATGAAAGCTCTCTAGGAAATGAAGAGAAGGAAAAGCCTTTTTTCCAAGTTACCAAAGCAGTTTCCCTACATTCCCTTAATTCTCTTGTTGTCCTGGAAGAGAGCTGGCTAAGCTTTCACTTAGCAAAGGAAATGAGCTGCAGGCAGGTCCTCCTCCTAGAAGCCATCCTAAAGGTATTTTCCTTATCTCTGAACTTCCAGAACTTCTGAGAGATCGGTTTTATTTCCATTTTTACAGGTGAGAAAACCGAATTAAGAAAAACCAATTAACCCTGTGATAATGTCTGTGCTTTACCCTGCCTCCCCTTGAAATTTGGTGTTTGAAGTATTTTGAACACCAAAACTTCACACTTGGAAGTCAGATCTGAAATCTGCTCTGCCACTTCTTACCTAGAGGACCCTAACCCGCCTGACCCCTCTAGGGCTTACCTGGTGTGTCTTCCGGGCATGGTTTAGATAATGTTGGCCAAAGTCCTCTTTTTTGGCATCTTACTAGAATGAAATAAGCCACCTATAGACACTGGTGGGGCCTATTATCCAGGACACGGTCAGCTCCCCCAAAGACAGCCTTACATGAATTGTGTGTAGGACGGGTTCTAGGCCAAACTGTGGAACAGCTCCATTTGTTTGAGGGACCCTTCCGTGTTTTTGAACTGCCCTCTAACTTCTCTCCCTGTCAGTTTAGCCAAAGAAATATGCAGCTGGAAATGGCTACACTAACACATGGAGGAGAGAGGTCAGACCTCCTCGATAGTGTTAAGGGGCAGCCCCTCAGCAGTGGAGCAGCAGGGGCAGTAGGGGTCTTCTACCCTGCTGCTCCAAACAGGTCTGTTGGGGTTAGTTGCCCTTCAATGTCGCAAGAATATTTCCTGCACCTTCCTCTGCCCAAAGTTTGTTGTTGGTGGTGGACCTTTAAAGTAACAAGTGTGTTTCCTGCAGCAGCCTCTTTCCCGGTAAGTCATGGTGCCCATCAGACTGATGGGAGGGGCGCCCTGAAAGAGGGGAGAAGCTGAGGCCTCTGCAGAGACTGGCCTCGGTCCTGTCTCTGACATCGCCTGAAAGGAGCCCCGGGGCCCTGGGCCTGGTGTCTCGGGGAGCTGTGTGTTGGGGAGGGAGCTGTCGTGGGCATCGCTACTGGCCAGCGCAGCCCAGCACTCCTGGGGACCGGTGGCGACTCTGGGGCACAGCCGGCCCCTTGTGGGTGCAGTGAGCTCTGTCTCCCGTTTGTAAAATAAACCCCGTGTTTGTCGCTGCTGTTCCTGCAGCCTGAGGCCCCTGCAGCTGTGTGTGGGTGAGACCCAGACAGCGCCCTGCCCTCTGTCAGGCCCTGTCCTCTGCCGTTTGTGGCCTTTTGGCCTCTCGGGGCTTTTGGTGCTCTTGCCTCAGAGCCTGGGCAGTTGTGCCCTGTCTGCCCCGCTTTCAGGTGGTGGCCACGAAGGGATGGGGCGCCCCTGTGTCCGTCCCCTACCAGTTTCAACAGGAGAATGAAAGAAACAGACATTGGGTGTAGAATTGTCTCTCTAAAACTTCAGATAAGGTTGGGTTTTGGTCTATTGTTTGAGGAAAGGGAAGGAGGTGGTAGGGGAGAGGGAAACAGAAGCCCTCAGGGGACCCCCAGAAACTCCAGCACCAGGGCAGCGCTTAGCTCCTGCTCTCCCCGAAGCCCTCCAGCCTGGGGTCAGTAGTGGATTGCGGGTCTCAGCTGCTTTTGATCAGATTTTTTTTCCTCTGGTGATTTTGCATGAATTTTGGACCTTGGTGACTCTCTGTTGCCTGGATCTGTTTTTCATTGCAAATTTTGTCAAGATTTTACCTCTACATTGCATTTGAAAGACTGCTTTTTTTTTCCTTCTCTGACTCGTCTGTGAACTTCAGATTTTAATCTTTTCCAGTTTATTTAAAATGTGAATGTATTTTTCTAATTACAAAAGTAGTAACTACCATTGTAGGGAATTAGAACGAAAAAATAAGGAAAAAAGGAACCCCAAATCCAAGGTGCTAGTCACATTTTATCGCATTTTCTTCAGTCATTCCCTTCTCTCTCTCCAAATAGATAGAACATAGACACACATGTATATATGTAATGTTTATCTATGTAATTGTCTATATGAGGGGTCTGTACAAACCATGTTGTACATACGTGTTGTGTAAATTCAGGATATACATATTACATAGCCTGCCTTTTCCACATGGCTTTAGATCATGAGCATTTTTGCATGTGATAAAATACTGTTTTGTGAAAGATTTATGGCTGCACATTTCATTATATGAAACTACCCGGTTCTACTGAACCACGCACATTCTATTGGATGTTTAGATACTTCTTTATATAAATTGATGTTTCCACATTTCCTTTTTCTTGACAAATAATTCCTAGAAATCATTAGGACAATTAAGCAAAAGAGCATAAGCTTTTTTATTCAAAAAGCTTTCGTACCTGATCATCCTAACACTGACAAGCCCATGTACGACCCTTTCAAAGCCTCTTGAGACTTGGTGCCAAGTTGATTTTCAGAAATGTCACTCAGTACGGGGCCAACTACACAGACAGGCCAAATCTGTCCCCGGCCTGTTTTTGTGCAGTCTGTGAGCTAAAATTTTATATGTTTTAATGGTTGGAGGGGAAAAAAAAAAAATCAAAAGAAGAACATTTCATGACATTAAAATTATCTGGAATTCACATTTTGGTTTCCATAAATAATGTATTTTGGAACAAGGTCATGCTCATTCATTTGCATGTTGTCTGTGTCTGCTTCCCCCACAGCAGGAGAGCTGAGTGGTCACAACACAAGCAGTCTTGAAAACCCCCAAATATTGACTCTGCTCTTTACAGAAATAGTCTGCTGCCCCTACCTGCCCCCTCCAAAGTGGGGAGAGTGTTCACTTGACCACACACCGAATCGGGAGTTTTCTTATTCTTCATTAATTTGCGCAAATTAACAAATATTTACCAAGTATTCACCATGTGCCAGTCAGGCCTTCATAGAAAATACAACGTATTTATTATTTCTTTGATTACTAGTTAGGTTGCCTTTTTCCTAAATTCAGATGGCTTTTTTTCTTTTAATCTTATGTGTGTGTGAAATGTTACATTTCAACTCAGTGATTTATTTTTTCATATTGCTTGGCATGAGCTCTTTATATACTAAGACTATTAACTTCTTTTCTGTTCAGAGTTGTTGAAATTCTTTGTTGGAAAGGTTTTCATTACATCGTTTGCCTGTAAGTTTTATGATTTGTGTGTGTACAGAATCTCACATCCTTACGTAGTCAAATGTACTGATTTTGTTTCTTTGATTTTATTGTAAGAATCGCTTTCCCTAGTCCCAAGTTCAGATAACCATCTATATTTTCTTCTAGTGTTTCAAAAAAAGCATGCTGATTTTTATATTTATCATTGTAATTCCTCTCAAATTTATTATGTGGTCTGAGAGCAGGATCTTAAATGTTTTTTCCAAGCACTGGGACAACTGGTAATTCCAACATTATTTCAGTCATCTTTCTTTTCCTGGCTTATCTGTGAGATCACCTTTGCTAAATTATTATGTATCCTGGGCCCGATCCTGGCCCACATCCAGTTTTCTCTAACATTGTGTGTGTTAGGTGTGGCTCATTCCTTGTGGAAGTCCACTTTGTGGTTCCCAATTAGAGCTTTACAATAGATCTTGGCTGGAATTTTAGATTCATATAATTTTTTATTCCCTGCAGGTATCACTCTCTTACAGTTGTAAATTTCACTAGCACTGGCCCTTCTCTTGCTCATTTCGTCGGGAATGCGGTAGAAGCTTATCTCCCAAAAGTACACAAGTGGCAAGGAACCTTCCTACCAAGGAAGAGATAAAAGCCTGGGCCAAGACTCACACAGATGTGCCCCATAAGCTGCGCTGCTCATTCATAATCGCTCCAGGTGACAACGGCTTTAGCTTTTGTAACCTAGGAGGTTGGAGGTTTTCTGGCCAAATAGCATCAACTGGCATAAAAAGAGCAAATCTCTGGAAGGGGTTCCCAGAAGGGCTGTTACATGATGCACAGCCCCTAACCTTCTGTTAACAGCTCACCCCAACCCGACCTTGGTTCACAGTGGACTTATTTCATTTACCAGGTGTGAAAATTGGATTTCGCCACAGAGGAGGGGAGTTATTACTTATCAGGTCAGCTCTTTAAGGGAACAGCGATTGTCATGGGATTTATTAAGAGATTTGCTATGCACGGACCATATAATTAGAGATGTGTTCCTTTAAAACGATTTGCAATCTTTGTCATTTTAGGAGGGTTTTTTTTTTTTTTTTTTAGTTTTTCTGTTTGACAGCCTTCTTTCCTGTGTAGGCTGCACACATCCTACCTAGGACCTGAATATTTTATATGGCACCATTCTGCCAGAGACAGACCTTAGGGGTATGACAAAGAGGACAGATTGGGGAGGGGGGGAGCTGCCTGTGTTTGGGATGCTGTTATTAGTCACAGGTTGATATTTAGAAATGGGGATGATACTTAGAGAGGGGGATGATAAAGTAATTTTTATGTTGATTAATTGCTGTCTGATCCAGGCCCTGGTTTGATGGAGGTATTAGGGTCACTCTGAGACTCTCTAATGAGGGAATGCCTGAAAATCAAGCATTTAAGATTTAATTACCTGTTGTTAAAAGGCTCAAACTTAGTGTCTGGTTAACCACATCTGCTTTTTTAAAAAAGACACCTTATTTACTACCGTGGCAAAGGAGGTGGCTGAATTTATTACTGTGTAGCATTTCTAGCACACTTTGTTCTTGCTGAGTGCCTGAAACTTATTTATGTATGTATATCGCTAGCTCTCTGCAGAACTCCCCTGAGATGAGTGGGTGATAAGTTTTATTATCACCTGCTTTTCCTGTAAGGAAAAGGGAGCAACTAAGAGCAGGGGCTTGGCTGGGTTTACAGCTGGGAACTCTTGTTGAGGGGAACCTCAGTGAAAGGGCGTTAAGAGCAGCCCTCGTGGCCTTCCTAGCCCCCTCCCAGTCCTGGGGTGCCACCTGAACCCCCCATCTCACTAACAGCATGGGCGCACCCTCAAAATAATAAGCATCGCTGTTCTTGGTCCCTGAGTTTGCTGGCGCTTCACACCGAAACACAGCACCCGCAGCCTTCCTCACAAAGGCACTGAACTCCCCCCCATCGTTTTTCTGTTAAAGCACCTGTTTTCCTCACTGCCCGGCTCCGATCCCTGAAGTCTCTGTGACTTAGCCCCTCGCCCGCTCCAGCGGCGCCCCTCGCCGGGCAGATTCCGTCACCCAAACGCCTCCACACGCGTCCCTTTCCCCCACCTCCTCCCGCCGCTGCCCCTGCTGCGGGCGCTCTGCTTCCTACCTGGTGCGCAAAGGCCTCACCTGGCGCCTCACCCGCTCTGCCTCCACGCTCCTGGCCCTAAGTCTAACTTCATTTCGCTCGGCTCTGATAAGTGCCCTCTCCCGTGTCCACATTCAGGGGCGCCCCACACCTCCCCACGTCGGTGCAATTCTTACCCGGCACTCAAAACCCTGCGTCCAAGGTAACCTGCCCCCCCATTAAGCCACAAAACCACGCTCTTGCCCCCCACGATCACCTGGGGCGCCCGGTAACCGGACACTGCCCTGGAGGTTCAGACAGGACGAGGCAGCCCCTAAGCGCGGGGACCCGCGGCGACCCCACCCCGCCCAGGTGCGCCCCGCGCCAGCTCTGCTCTGCGCCCGGCTCCGGGCTGGGTCGTTCCCTTAGCCTGAGACGCGGCTCTCCCCGCCCCGGCTCCACCTGTTGAGATTTTTCTCCTCGCTTCCAGGCCAAGCTCAAATACCTCCTCCTTCAGGAAGCCTTTTCTGATTGTTCCAAAGGGGAGAGGTGCGAGCTCCTCGGGGTGTCAAGCTCCTTTCCCGACCTAGCCCCAACCTGCCACTCGCGCCCCAGGGCCGGGCTGGCTCCCCCACTTCCC
>PVIJ01011350.1:0-55142 GCA_004024925.1 Scalopus aquaticus
AAAAAAAAAAAGATATTTCCATCTCCTAGTTGGTTCAGCCCATTCATCAGGTTTGAAGATCATAGAGAATATTGACTCGAAAGTTCTAGCTGTGGTTAAAATTATTCAAAGTCCTTTATGAATCTAGTATGTTTTTTAATTTAATTTTTATTTATATATATTTTACAACATTTTTCATTTTTGTACAATATGTGCTTTCTCCTCTCAGGTGTAGTCCCCATAGAATTCCCACCACCAGCTCATCTGTGCACCATCACCATAGTCCTTTGTTTTCTTCCCTCCCCTGTTTTGATACCTCTCCTTCCCCCTCCCCTGCAGAATGTCTCTAATTTGTAGTTGCCTGTTATTATTTTTTTTAAATTTATTATAATTATTTTTTCCCCTGATCCCTTATTTGGTTCCCCTGTATTCCTTCTATAAGTGAAACCAGCCAATATTTTTCTTTTTCCTTCTGTCTTATTTCACTGAACATAATCCTTTTCAACTCCATCCATGTTGCTGCAAATGGCATGAGTTTATCTTTTTTGATTGCTGAATAATATTCCATTGTGTATATATACACCATATCTTCTTGATCTAGTCATCTTTTTGGGGGCATTTGGGTTGTTTCCATATTTCACCTATTGTAAATAGTGCTGCAATGAACATAGCAGTGCAGGTATCCTTTAGTGTGGTTTTTATTAGTACAATGAGATCATGTGTGCAAAGATTCAGAAACATGTTATTGTTTTCATGGAGAGATCAAACTAAGTTTCTGTAGAGGGGAAAGGGAGATAAGGCAAAGGAAGGTCTTAGTGGGAGATTTCTGAGGAGAGCCATGACTAGGTCAGTGTGGAGACCCTGCACTTGGGGAAAAGGATAAAGGTGGCATTAGAGAGTGAATTGCAAATGGAAGGCATGAGACTCAATTTGGCAACTTCATGCATTTGCTTGGGGTAGTTGGCAGTTTCTGGGGTAGTGTCTATTCTAGAAAATCCAGCTGCCCAAACAATAATGCTTACAAGCATGTCTTAATGATTTTTAAAAATTATATTACTTTTTATTTTAAGATGACATTAGTTTACAACACTATACGTGATTTAGGGAATAGGTTCACACCTTTTCAGATGTATGTTATGGCACCATAGTCCACATAGTTAATTGGACCCCTCCCTTTGTGTTTCCCACTTCTCCCTTCCTTTCTGGTATCTGGCTTAATGATTAATGAAGCCCATGTTGCTTTGTTCAGTGGAAAGCTTAGATTTATCTGAATGTCTAGAGAACTTGGTCCTTACTCTCCAGGGTCCTGAAGAACATAGAGGAAATCCTATTCTGCCCCTCTCACCTCACATGCAGCTAATGGAGTGAATGGATTCTCAATGTGCTAGAGGCCAAGGTTCTAATTAGAATCCTCCTTCTGGCTTTTAGTGAGCAGCCTTCATTTCTTAGTGCGTAGAGTAAAATGTTTCATATTCAGTAAGAAATTTCCCTCATTTAGATGTATGAAATAGTGTGTATTTGAGCAATGAAGCAAGCGGCCTTGAGGACTCTTGATAAATATATCTTGTCATATAGTTGAGAGAACTTTGTTAACATCTTCTTAAAGTTTTTTTATTCATATCTTCTTATTTGTACAGTTTTTATTTATATAAATTTGAAAGCTATTTTATTAGCTACTTATAGATTTATAACTTATATATCTTCTTACTGGAACCATCTTTTTATTAAGGAATTACTTCATATTTTTGCATTATTTTCCCTTGTATTATAATTTTTTATAGTTTGTGTAATATATATATTTCCATGTTGTTATTTTATGTTCTCCTATATTCTCAAGTATGTTGATAATAAACAGTTTATAGTTTTTTTTTTTTAAATCAAGCTATAAATTGCTGTCTTTCATGGGTGAGTTTTTTCCTCACTTGTTAATTTTTCAGTTATTTTCATAGTTATATAATTTGGGGAGTACATCTTCACACCTCCAAATGTGCACATTTCACTCATCCTCCACATCACTCTCTTCTTCAACACTGCCTTCTTGGTTTCCTACTGTTGAAATGGGTGAATTCACTTTATTTTCTGCTTTCTGACATGTAGAAGGATTTGTGCTTAAAGGCAAGGCAGCATGGTATACTCAATTCACCTTCCTAAATTAGGACCACCCTTCATTTCATTTCTTTTCTTTTTTTTAATTCTTTTTTTTAAAAACACTTATTTATGCATACAAGCTGGGGCACAAGCCAGAGGTGTGGGGCGGCTATAGGGCTCACCAGAGACAGAGCGGGGAGCAGAACAGGCAGATTGACCTAAACACACTGCTGAGGGGAGCAGCAGACACGGCAGGCGAGGTCCGCCGTGACACGAGGGAACCTCCCTGTAGGGCGTCGAACCCGCACCGCTGTAGCCAACAGCTACACAGCTCAGCGCTTAACCGCTACACCACCAGGGAGGGCCCCACCCTTCATTTCTGTTGTTTTTTTTTTTTTTAAAGATTTATTTATTTATACATACAAGCTGGGGTACAGGCCAGAGACATGGGGCGGTTAGAGGGTTCACCAGAGACAGAGTGGGGAGCAGAACAGGCAGATCAGAAATACACTGCTGACGGGAGCAGCGGGCAAGGCAGGAGAGGTCTGCCACACCATGTGGGATTCTCCCCAGCTGGGCGTCGAACTCGCATCGTGCGTTGCCGACAGCTCCACAGTGCAGTGCTCAACCACTGGGCCTCCAGGGAGGCCCCACCCTTCATTTCTTAAGACAATTTTCCTTTTGTAAAAATGGCAAAATTCTGTAGTCTGTTCAACATCCTACATGTACTGTTTTGGTTTTATTTTTTAACTACAACCTTAAAAAATGTTATCTAAAAATGGGAATTCTGACTTAACACTTTGTGGTCTGCTCACATACTAGTACGTGTTTTTGTCATCAGTATCAGGTGGCCGCTTACGTATTAATACGTGTTCAACTAGTCTCCGTTTTTTCACGCCACGGTGGATTTATTTGAAACTATTAGGAGCTATTTCTTTGATCACACTCAGTCTAGAAGCTTTGATCTCTATGCATTTAAAATTTTATTAAAATATATCCAGTAGTTCAGGAGTTGTGTGTGTTTTATTGAATTCTTATACCATTCATGCGGTGGCACAGAAAATGGCCAGCCCCAAGGGCTGGTAAATTTAAAAGGGCACCGGCACACAAAGTGTTAAGTAATAAAAGAAGAGGTAGAAGTGTAGAGATTAATGCTATTTTGGGAAATTTTTAAGTTTAATGTTTTCTAAATATATATTTTATATTTAAATACTTTCAATATACTACATACATATATGTGTATGTATTTTAGTGTATTAGGAACAATGGAGGAATTGGCAGAAGGAGAAGGTGAGAGTATTATAGAGGTGTGGAAGAGTTAAGGTGTGCAATAGATGGTGATAGTGTTGGAGAAGGCTCATTTGTACTTTGACATGGACAGAGATTTATGTCTAAACAATCTCTATCATGGTGCAGTAGAAGAGCTATGTTTGAGATCTGAAAGGAGGGTTGGGAGTAAGAGAGCCTAGCTCTTTGCAAACATTTGCACATCTTTACTCACAGCTTCTCTGGGAACCTCAAGGTTTGAAGCCAGTCACTTCTGCCCATGTCCACCATTGCAAGCATCAGACCACTTGAAGACGTGAACCTGAAGCCCAGGTCTAGCACAAGGAGGCCCCAGTGTTAACTGCATTAGTGTCAACTTGGACTGGCATGATTTTTCCACCCAGAAATTTTTGAGACCATTTAAAGATGGAACAATACCTCCTGAATTTAAGTCATATGAAGACAATATACAGTAAAATTCAAAACTGACTCTGGCATAGGTAGTCAAGGTAAATAGTGTATGTCACTTTGAGGATTCTAGGAGAGTCTCAGTGAGACACCACCCTCTATTCCTCCTCCAAAAGGCATGATGTTGATAGTGGCCAAAAACCAGATTTTTGTGATAAGGGAATCCAAATTCAGCTTCAACTTCTACTCCTCTGTATTTTAAAATTTTCTTTTCTGTAAAATGAATGTGGTGAGTTTGAAAGTACCCACTTGAAGGCTATTGTGAGGATTGAATGTATTGACTTTTGTAGTTTATGATCTATTCACAAGTAAAACTTGCTATTTAGTATTCTATTTCCCAAATACCTCATCACACCAAAAGAAAAGAATCTCCTTCAGGTTTTTTTTTTTTTCACTTAAAAGGAAATTAAAAATTTCCATTGTTTAGCTTGTACTACCTTTCTCTGGCTGGTCTTAGATTAACAACTAAGATAAAACAAAATTAACCTATATGAGGAGCACAGATGTTATATGTCAGATTATTTTGCCTGCCCATTGCCTTTTACCATGATTGTGATAATATACCCAGTTGCTAATGGACTGGCTTAGATGCAGGAAAGTCTTATTTCATAACTCTTGCTATCGGGATTCTGTGACCATAATAATAAAATGTGAGTATGAAATTAAGCAAACTGAGGTGTTTTTGACTTGTTTACTTTTAAATGAGGGGAGCTGTATAAAGTCTCACACTATAGTAATAAACCTGTAAATTCTATTCTGAAGATAGAAGAGGCTCATAGATGAGCCCAGATCATAAATAAAAGTCTGTGTCCAAATGGTAGACACTTGGGAAACTTAATTAAGCCAAAATTTAAAAGCAGACTCTGGTGTACTGTGCAAACCATGACAGAATGGGAGTTAAATGAAACCCAGGAAAAATACCAGTTGGAGTCAGAAAGCCAGTGTATTGTCATATGGGGAAGAAGTCAGGTAGAGGCAGGAAAGTCACTGTGGGCCAAATCCCAAAGAAAACATGAAGTCACAATGGTAGCTAAAAAGTTCCTATATTGGCCTAAGACGATTTAATTTCATATTTTCAAATGACTTTTATTCCCATTCATTCCATGCACAGAGGTTCGTCTCCTGGAGATTCTAAGGAACAGGTGGTTTCTAAGGAATATAGCTACAAAGAAGTTCGCTATTCTACCAAAAAGAGATCAATGGCAGATTGTATGTGTGTGTGTGTTTGTGTGTGTGTGTAAAATCAGTATATCCAAGTAAAAGATTGTCTCTGAGGTTCCTTTTTGTTCCCCTTAACTATTTTATCTTTAAAGTCTCAGAAAAGATATTCATTATGTTCTTTTAAATCATAAATAGGAATTGACTGAGGAAAACTTAGAGTAAATAATGCAGGCATAATCTGATATGGTCTTCTAAATCAACCTTGCTGCTACAACAATTAGCTATATTTGTTAAAGAATTGGTTAGAATTAGAGACCATTTTCACCCAGTAAATGATAAGGGCAAAAAGATTACAAAGACACTGTAAAGTATTCTGATTATTTATTGTTCTTCAGAATATAAAGGTATAGGGGAGACTTGTCTGTTGTTTGTTATAACCCTGCTGAGAATTCAATAAATATTAACTCACTGTGATAACATGAAAATCTTTTTTGCTCCAGTGATAATAAACCAAACCTCATAGCATTCCTTAGAGACCCAATAAAAGCTAAAATAGCTAATTAAGAAAATAAATGAAAGCCGAATCAACCCACAAGAAGATGATTCAAGTTAAAATGCAGGTAGCTTCAGTTTTAGTAGGAACATTTTGATATCTAGAAGCAAGATTAAAATGGAGTGTTAGTAATTGTTACTTGCCTTCATAGTTAAGATATCAGAAGCCAATGAGATATTCGATAGCCTGTGAAAGCACAGTCTCTAGTTCTAAAAGCCAATTTATTTTACTCTAATTGGAGAGGTTGGAAAGACTGTTGAAATTATTTTAAATGCCTTTTACTATTAAACTGTGGTTAGGAAATCTGCTTAGCCAAAATGATGCTAAAAGAGCATTAAGTTTATGAGTCACGAAAGCCAGAATGATTCCAATTAATTTCCTGCACTTAAGCACAATAGGAGTCTTTAGTATACAATGGGACACTTCTTTAAAATTTATACAAGACAGATCAGAATCTTGGCTTCTCTCTGGTGATTATTGACCAAGTGAAGGTTAGCTTAGCTATTATGTTGATTCATTTGAAAGTTTACTTTTCTGTAGAATGAGGTTAACAACTTGTGCATTTAGGTCTTGTGAGAAACAGAGTAGGTTATTGTGTCTTTTTAGAGTGAAGTCTTTTATACATATGTAATGGAGTGAAGGCACTACATACAGGTCTGATATCCTCTTAGGCCCTTAGATTCAACATTCTTGATTTCTTCCCTCCCCTCCCTCTTTCCCAGGAACCCTTCTCTCTTTCAAAATTGTCTATAAAATTGAGTTTAACATAATTCCATCTGGTACCATTATTCTGAACTGGAAATGTTGAGTTATATTTGATATGGAAGGCTTATGAAGTTGGAGGGATTAATTAGGACAAGTAAAATACCAGCTCAAGCTCATGGGGGTTTCTGAAATCTTGAAGAGTATTGACAATCTGTAATCTCAAGTTTCTTCATTTTTTTTCTCTCCTGTGTATTATTTCACAGTATTATTCAGAAATACTTAATTAGATGCATCACTCTGATGCAAAGAATATCTGGCTGATAGGTCAATGAGTCTTAGATGGTATTGCTTTAAAGAGAAAATTTAAAAGAGGAAATGCAAAGAGCTTAGCTCTCTGGCCTCAGAGTGTAATAAAGAGACCAGTGCAATATCTGATGTACTTTTTGTCTAACTGTAAAAGCAATATTTATTCATTTTTTGAAAACTTGTAAAATGCAAAGCAGTGACAGTTATAATCTCACAACCAAGAGAAACTGGTCTTGGTTTTATGTTGGGTTTCCTTTTAGTTTTTTTTTTTTTTAAATGCATTTTTGTCTTAACTTTTCTTATTTGGTATTGTGCTGAACATTTTCCCAGTTACTAAAATTTTATAGAAAATTTTATTTTTAAAGGTAGTAAATAATTCTACCACCACGTGGATGGATTTACTTAATCACTTACTAATTCTAGGGTGTTCAGATTGTTAATAAAATGAGAAGCATTTTATATGCGTATTTTGTGACTTTATTGAGATTCCTATATGTATATTCATTAAGTCAAAATCTGCCAATTTGAGACTTCTGAAACATGTTACCAAACTGCTCTTGGCAAAAGCAGGGATATTTTACTTTCCCAGCATCTATATTTGAAGATATCTGTATAATTCCATGGCATTTCATTGGTGTATTAATTTACAACTTTATTATTTGTGAAGTTGAATATGTGTTTTTGTTTTCATATATTCATTGGCTGTTTTCATTTCTTCTTTGGTGAATCGCCTGTTCATATCCTTGATCCATTTCCACTGGGTGTTCAACTTGTGTTTGCCAATTTTGAAAGAGTGTTTTATCACAGATAATATAATTGTAATACATAATTTTCAGGTTTTTTAAAAAAATAACTGATTATCTTGGATTAGAAGTGAAAGTAGGAATTGAGGTTGGCTAATATTTGCGTGTATTACCTGTCTCTTTCATTTGCAGAAGGATCTGTGAGTAGTAGGCCCAAAGTCTCTAATGAAATGAGAAGTGGGGATCCAAAAGTTTGTAATGCTCTCTATATAGTCATCATATAAAGTTCTAACAATATGTTACAATTATGGATAGATTACTCAGGAAATTCCGACTCTTCTTTATACTACTACCCCGTGTATCTCTAGTCTATACCCTCTTCTACTTATCTTGATCCCCTTTCTGGGGGTAGAGGATACTCAGGCAGAGTTTCAGTTTTTTTAATTGCTCTGTGTCTTGAAGCTGCCAATTTCAGAAAGCCTTCCCAGAATTTTTCAGTATTGTTAGAAGAATCTAAGCCCAAAAGACACTGAATAGATATAGTTCTCCTACAGTCTGTTCCCCATGTCACTCTCAGCATTTGTGAATTTACTTTGGTGTTACTAGCCTCACCTCCCAGAATTCCATGGGGAGTTGTTCTGTTTCATGATAGGGATCAAATCCATGTACCCTATTTTAGTTTCCTCCCACTCTTACTACCTTCATAAGAAATTCCTAGAAATATCTTGTTGATGGTATTCATACCTGGTTTCATCCAATAATGTGAGTCTTACAATTTTTAAATTTAATTGTTTATTTATTACACAGATTTGTGGAGAGAACACAGAAGAATAAGTATTTGTAATAAATAAAATCATGGATTTTAAATATGTTGAAATGTTACAGAAAAAAATAGAAAGCGATGATTCTTATATAAGTGAAAGTATCTCTCTGTGGCCTATTTCCTCATTTTGAAGTGAGGGTCTTATATTCAATTTCTATAGTAGCTTCCAAATGTAAGATTTCATGATGAAGATGATAATAATGATAAGCAAGGAGATGGTGATAAACATGATGATGATAAGACAAATTAGATAAGCATGAGACTAATGATGAGCACACTCACTGAGGGCTTAATTTAGGATAACGATAATTGCAAACATTTGTTCAGTCTTGCTGTATTTCAGGCACCTTGCTAATTGCTTTACACACATGATTCCCGTAAATATTTATAAGAAGTCTATGAGAAAGAAATATACTTAGTCTTATCTTATAGATGAGGAAACAAAGAAACAGAACAGTTAAAGTGCCATAGGTCACAGATAGTACTTGACAGAGTTGGGATTTGAATTCAGAGCAGACTGACTAAAGATTCCATGTATCCCTACTGTCTGATTTTGCTTTTGTTTGTCTTATTGAAAATATGATACATCACTTAAGTATAATTACATAATAATTACTTTTACACGTCAATGTAAATTTCTTAGAAGAGAGAATGGGGTAAAATGGAAGTCTATAAAAAAGTTTAAGGGTTTGAACATATACATACATTTGTAATGTGTCCAGAGAAGATCAAAATTGATAGTAGTCAAGAGAGGGAAATGCTGGCGTTAAGATTCAATTATCTTTGAAGCAAGAGTTTCACCTTAATTTGCTTGGTGGACCTGTTTCTCACCTGTAAGATTTTTATGTGTCTGGAACCCAAGGGATACAATGAAGAATTCAGCTCAAGGGTGGTGCTTAGAAGAGAGTTGAACTAGAAGGAAAAAAAAAGTTCTATCAGGTGCCCTGCAAGAACCTATCTACTTAGAGAGATTAAGACTGTGAAGACTAGGGGCCTCCCTGGTGGCGCAGCGGTTAAGCGCTGCGCTGTGGAGCTGTCGGCAGCGGCGACGCGAGTTCGTATGCCCAGCCGGGGAGAATCCCATATGGCGCAGCAGACCTCTCCTGCCTCGCCTGCTGCTCCCCTCAGCAGTGTATTTCTGATCTGCCTGTTCTGCTCCCCGCTCTATCTCTGGTGAAGCCTCTCACTACTCCACACCTCTGGCCTGTACCCCAGCTGTATGTATAAATAAATTAAAAAAAAAAATCTTAAAAAAAAAAAGACTGTGAAGACTATGTATTTTTGGAATGAGTAGAGTTGTGTAAAAATATATGCCTCATGCCATTTGAGTGTGTCTGTGTCTGTTAGACAGTAATGGTGAGAACTGAGGAAGCTTTATGTTACTGGAGAGTGGTTTGTTTTATCTTATTCTGATGTATTAAGAAATATAGAGGGCCTCCCTGGTGGCGCAGCGGCTAAGCGCTGCGCTGTGGAGCTGTCGGCAGCGGCGACGCGGGTTCGACGCCCAGCCGGGGAGAATCCCACATGGTGTGGCAGACCTCGCCTGCCTCGCCCGCTGCTCCCCTCATCAGTGTATTTCTGATCTGCCTGTTCTGCTACCCGCTCTGTCTCTGGTGAACCCTCTTGCCACCCCACGCCTCTGGCCTGTTAAAAAAAAAAAAAAAGAAATATAGAGAAGATATAAGCATATTTTACTCTGTAGGTAACAGTGATGTAATGCCCTTTTAATGATTTTTTTAACAAAAACCTTCAGACTATTTGAACATATAATATGATTAGAACTAATTATACTATCAGTATAAATATGAATGATCATGTCATTAGAAACTATAATTGCCTAATTATGACTTGTATCATTGCAGTGATTTTTTTGGCTAGATCTAAATTCCAGGTGTAAGACTATTTTGCAAAATCTGGAGAAAGAAATTAGAGTAGGATCTAGTCAAGTCAGTGGCTATTATTTTTGGTGGCCCTGGGTAAATTTCTAAGTGCAGTTTCTACAAGAATTAGAGACCCTGGACTCTTAACCTTTATCTGCTATATATTTTAGAGAATCCTTCTCAAAATTTGGGCAATTGTGCCTTCAAATTACATCAATTACAGATGTTACTAAAGGGAAACAACAACAAAGGTTTTGAGTTAGTGTGGTTGTTTTTAGCATGAAATTTTATTATTTTCCAAAATTTTCATAAGATCTGATTCAAAGAAATCCCTTACAAAATGAAACCATTCCTTTCAGCACTTCACTAAGTTATAAAAACACAGCAAGATATTCCTTAGGAATCACACACAAAGTTAGAGAGTCACCAGGGGCCTGACAACCCTCCTGCATGCTCCTCGTGATTATGCTGCCTTCTCTGACCTCTTTTATCCTACCCGGCTTTATTTGTTTCTTGGAGCAAAGCCTTACAAAACAGGCTCCCTAAATTTTTTTAGAAAACTTGATGTCTGGGAACACTTATTCCTCAGCAAATGATTTATCCTATAGTACAAAAAAAAAAAATCAGAGGAAATAGTTTATTTCTCATTGTCTTTGGAAAATTTGATGGCTAGCAGCTGCCACTTGTAGAGCAAGAGAAATTGCTCTACAATTGTGTAGAAAGTCTATGTTAGTATACTACATTTTCCTGATCTATTTAGAATATTTTAGTGCTTCTTCAATAACCAAAATAAGGTTGGTTCTGTAGGTAGGAGCCTGACTGCTTGAAGCATTCTTTTTCCCTGGGTTTTGGGTGTATGTGTGTTAAAAGGAGTTTCCTCAGGGATCCTCCATAATAAGCCCAATTTGGATAAAATCCAGGATGGACCTCAACATTGAATTCTGAATTATAATGGGCAATATTTTAGCAAACACTCCAGAGTACTTCTCTCTCTGTCCTAGAACATTAAGATATTTTTGTCTGGCAGGCATATAGGCAAGACCTAATTCCAGTCTGATAAAGCTATTTTTGCAGTTGATTAGCATGCCAAATGTTTCCATTTTACATACACTCTTCTGTTTCTTTTCCATTGTTTGTAAATTGTGGGGCTTGTATTAACAACATTTTATTTCAGTGTCATAGGGATTGAAAGTTGTGAGGGGGGGCTCTGAAGGGGAGGTGTTGCTTTTTGTATACACTTTTAGATTTCTACTTAAGGTCAAAGTAAATCGTTGGAAAACAATTCTACATGCTAATGAGGCCCCAAAAAAGACTACACTGGAAACAATAAATGTTGCCCAGGGTGTGAAGGAAAAGGAACTCTGGTACATGGCTCATGGCAATGTAGATTGGTCCAGCTCCCACAAAAAAACAACATGAAGAATACTTAAAATATTAAAAATTGATCTATCATACAATCCAGCGATTCCATTCCTAGGTATCTAACTGAAGAATGAAAAAACAGGAATTGAAAGACATATATACGCTCCTATGTTCATTGCAGCAGTATTTACATAGCCAAGTTATGGAAACAACAGATAAGTGTGTTAAGAAAATGTGGTATATACACACAATAGATTACTACTCAGCTTGAAAAAAAAGATGAACTCTTGCCTTTTGACACTTCATGGATAGAACTAGAGGGGATTAGCTAAGTGAAATAAGCCAGAAGGAGAAAGACAAATACTGGATAGTGTCATTCACATGTGAAATACAAAGAAACAAAATGAAGGTTAGACAAAGCCAAACCAAAAGCAAACCCTAGAAATCTGACTGTAAAATTGAGAAAATCAGAGGGGGAGAGAGGACAGTGGGAATATAAGGGAAGAGGGGGCCCAATGGACTATGGTGGACTATGGGTGGCTTAGTGTGGTAGGTGTGGTGTGGTAACTTACATTTGAAGTGGTGTGAACCTATACCTTCTATACCTCCGAATCACATAGTGTTGTAAATCAATGTTACCTCAATAAAAAAATGAAAAAAAGGCAAATAGAAAAAATTTTTTAAAATTACATTAAGAAATGTGTGGGTTTGTATCTGGTTTCTCAACTATATTTTGTTGGTTTGTTTATCTGTTTTTATTTCAATACCATCCTGATTTGATTACTAAAGATTTATAGTACTATATAGCTTGAAATCGGGGAGTGTCATACCTCTGTTCTTCTTTGTTAAAATTGCTTTGTCTATTTGGAGTCTTTTGTAGTTCCATATAAGTTTCAGTAATGTTTGATCTATTTCTTTGAAGAAGGCCATTGAAACTTTGATAACAATTGCAATGAGTCTATATGTTCCTTTGTGTAAATTGGTCATTTTAACAATGTTAATTCCAATTCATGAGTGAAGAATATTTTTTCCATTTCTTTGTGTCTTTTTCTATTTATTGTAAGTGGAACTGTTTTCTTGATTTCTTTTTCTTTTAGTTCATTGTTTGTGTATTGGAGTGCAACTGAGTTTTGTATATTGATTTTGTAGTCTGTCAATTATTTATTGTTTCTAATAGTTTTTCAGTCAGTTTTCAAGGTTTTCTTTGCATATTAACCAAGCCATCTGCAAATAGTGATAGTTTTCTTTTTTCCTTGTTTGGATTCTCTTCCTATTTGCTCTGGCTAGTACTTACAATACGATGCTCAGTTACTGCTATGATGGAAGTGGACATCCTTTCTTGTACCTGAACTTAGAAGAAAATCTTTCAGTTTTTCAGCATTAAGTGTCATATTAACTGTTGGTTTGTCATATATGGACTTTATTATGTTGAAATATGTTCCTTTTATCTCCATTTTTGGGGGAGTTTTGGTTGTTTCCACTGTAGGGCTTATATTTAGCTACTGTGTATATTGATGCACAAGTTTTTGTGTGGACACACACTTTAATTTCTATTGGATTTATACCTAGAAATAGAATTGTTGGATCATATGTAATGCTATGTTTAATTTGAGGAACTGCCAAATGATTTTCCAAAGTAGCTGCAACATTTTCTATTCCCACCAGCAGGATGAAAACATCTCTACTTCCATTCGGACACTTACTATCTTTTGTCTTTTTGTTTTTTGGACAGCCTAGCAGATGTGAAATGGTATCTTAATACATTTTAGATGTTTCATTCCCCTGGTGGGTAAAGATGTTGAGCATCTTTTCATGGGTTTATTGACCACTTGCATGTCTTCTCTGGTGAAATATACATTTGTTTCCAATACAAACTATTTCATAATAAAATAAAAATAAGTATGAGGAGAGAGATTAATAATTAAAATTATGTAGACAATTATTTAGATAAATTTGTCTGCAAATGGCAGCAGAGAAAAGCATTCAACTCAGAGGAGATGAAAATTGAAGATTTTCTTTTTATTATACCACAGTGATAATTGTAGTCTGTGGTCACAGGGTGAGGGAGGCAATGTGAGCAACAGTAATGGGAAGGATGAACATTGGATCAGATTGAGTTTACTGTGACATGGATAGGTATGATTGAATTATAGTTTCATTGTCCAGCTGAGAAAGTGTGGAAATAGGTCCTTGTGGATGTAGGAGGTAAGCATGGAGGCCACTGGATAAGTAGAATTCTTCCCTTGTGAACCAGTGACTGAGTCACTCTTTGCTAACCTCTCTATCTGGGGACCTTACTGTTTCACTTTCCAAGGAACTATCTAAAAAGAAAACAAGCAAGCAAACAACCCCTAGTTCATTGCAGTGCTTTTATAATAGTCAAGTTGTGGAGTGCCCAGTAACAGATGAATGGATTAAGAAGATGTGGTACATACTACTCAGTTACTAAAATGAACACTTGCCATGTGTGACAACTTGAATGGAACTGGAGGGGATTATGCTAAGTGAAATAAGTCAGAAGAAAAAGATTAATACTGTATGATTTCACTCATACATAGAATATAGAGAAATAAACCAAAAGTATCCTCCAAACTAAACTAATAACAGACCTTAAAAAATCTGACTGCAAAACTGGGACTACCAGAAGGGGATGGAGGTGGATGGAGAACAAAAGTGGATAGTGCCCCAGTGGAATATGGTGGAGGGTTAAGGGTGCTTTGGTGGTAGGTGTGGTAGGACAGCATATATCTGAAGAGATATATACTTACACTTCCAAAGCATATGCAGTGCTGTAAACCAGTGCTACCTCAATAATGTTTTTATTATATAGATGTAAAAATAATGCTTAATTCATAAAATTCTGCATGCTAAGAGTATGCTAATGTAACTACTGTTTGTACTAAACCACTTGCCCTATTTAAACACAGAGACCTTATTAAAATGAGTTTACTTTAAGAATCCATGCATGAATTATTTGAATAACTGAACTGATGAAGGGTGAAATTAAAATAAATGTATTCAAATAAAGATATGCTGTATAAGAAAAGTATGATTCATATTCTGAGTTTTAGGAAAATTATATTTATATATTAAATAATCTCCATTAGGCTATTGTTCTTATTTCCTTATGTTTTAATGTATGATGATAAAGAACAGTTTTTGAATATCTCCTGGATTTGGATGGATAAAGGAAATCAAGCTATGGGTAGAGCAGTGTGAGTTTTGTTGTGTGCGCATAGGTAAACATACTGGTATTAAGCTATGGCTTTAATTTTGGTTCTATCCTTGCTACTTAGTCTGTGATCTGGGTCTGGGACTTTATAAATCACATATCTTCTTTGCCAGCCAGCTGCCTATTAGGCTCTGCTAATGAGCTGCTAGAGACAGTGAAGTGTTGAAAGAGGAAGATTCTTCTTTCTGTTGACTTTCTGCTCCTTTCACTGAATCCCAGCAATTGTTTTCATCCTGGCAGGGATAGTTTCCAGTAGTAACAGTTGGTTCCAGTTTGAAGTTTCAACAGCATTCCTAGAACTAGTCATAGTATCCTCCTCGTAGAGAAACCTGCATGTCCCTTCCCGGCTATATGGAATCCAGTGCTGAGGAGTCACTCAAACCTCTAAATTGTAATTATTTCAACCACTTCCCTTTGTTCTCACCACTCTAAGCGTGTAACTGTTTCCTGTAAGTATTTATTCCATTATATTTTAGTAACCGCTTTGGCCTTTCTGATTCTGGTTAGCAGTTTTTCTGCATTTCCTCTGTAAGGATCACTTTTATGCTTTTCTTCCATTCTGGGTCTTAAATGGACCCTTACTGGATGAATGACTATATATAGTGTTTATAACATATATTTACTCCATATTACATGTATGTATAGCAAAGAGAAATATTTGTATATTTTTGGAATAATTTGTGATCATCACAAAGATTTCTTCCTTTAACTAATTTTATTGAAACTATCCTCAGAAAGTCTTGGTAAAATCCTACTTGGTTATAATATATTACTATTTTAATATATTTCAGCATTGAGTTAGCTAAGTTAGATATTTTGTTTGTATATGTATCTGTGAAAATGATCCATAATCACCTTTCCTAGTAGTGTTTTTTTCTGGTTTTGATGTTAGTGTTATGTAAGTATGAGGAATGGACTAGGACTTTTTTTTTTTTTAGAATAGTTTAAGTTCACAGCAGAATTAAGTAAATGGTACAGAGATTCCTTCTTGCCCACATACTTGCATTCCCTCCCTACATACCTGTATAGTTGTGGGCATTTTTGACAGCCCCCGCCAGAGTGGTGTATTTATTATAGTCTGTGAACCTACATTGACTATCACAATCATCCAAAGGGCGTAGTTTGCTTTAGGGTTTACTCTTGGTGTTGTAAATCCCAGGAATTCACACAAATGCATACTGACATGTATCACATTATCACCATAAAGTGGATGTTCACAGCTCTAAAAATCCTCCCTGCCCACCTATTTTTTCCTCCTCCCACTCTAGCCCAAACCTTGGCAACCATTTTCCATGCTTTTGCCCTTTCCAGAATGTCATATGTTTGGAATCATCCAGTATTTACCCTTTTCGATTAGCTTTCTTTCACCTTTTATATTGCTTGAAATAATTTGTGGAAGTTAGAATTATTTTTTCTTAATGGTTTATGGAATTCGTTTGTGAATCCATCAGGGTCTTTTTATAATTTTTAGGATATTTCTCTGACTGACATTTTAATTTCTTTTAAATCTATTTATAATATTTTTTCTGGAGCCAACTTTGACAATATTAGTTTTCTTAAAATAGTGCCCATTTTCTAGATAAGTAATGTAGTTATCTTTTTACACATTTTAAAGTCATTATCTATATTCCATCTTTTACTCACAACATTTTAAATTTACATTTTATCTCTTATTTTGAAACTATATCTTCTGAAGCTTTAAAAATTGTTTCCAAAACTGACCTTTTGGTTTTATTGATTTTTTTTTTCTCATTTTCTAATTTCATTCTTCCTTTCTTTAAACTCTAATCATTCTGCCTGAATTTTCAGAGAGTGTGAGAGTTTTCTTAGTAGGAAGCTTTGTTCCACAGTTCTCAATCTCTTGTTTTTTTATACTGCTTTGCTGAAATGCTGTGGATGTATCTTTATTTTCTCATTCTCACACTCTCAATATTTCTATAATTGTAATTTTTCATTTTGTTATCCCCTTTGTCTAGGAGTAATTTTAAATATGATTAGCAATTACCACATATTTAATTTCTTTTTGGTGGGAGGACTGTGCTAACATATTTTGTTGTGATAATTTCTAATATTTTGTACTATCTTTGGTGGTTGCAATGATTTCTACTTTTGAGAATTTGTTGAAATGTTCTTTGAGACTTAATAATTCATCGTATGTTATTGTTACTATATATTAAAAACATATAGTTTTCAATGTTGTGTATAATATTTTATATGCTCTATGCTTTATTTTTGTTTTGTCTCCTTGTTTTGTCAGGTTTTTTTTTGTTTGTTTTTTATTCATTTTCAAACCCTTGTGTCGAGGGCTGATGTTTTGTCAGTTTTTGAGAGAACGTTTTGAGCATTTTATTTCAAGTTTTTTTATTCATATCTTCTTATTTGTATAGTTTTTGTTTATATAAATTTGAAAGCTATTTTATTTGCTACTTATAGATTTATAACTATGTGTCTTCTTGCAGGAATCTTCTTTTTATTAAGGAATTGCTTCAAACTTTTGCTTTAGGTTTTCCCTTGTCTTATAATTTTGTTATAGTTTGTAAAATATATATTTTTCCATATTGTTATTTTATGTTCTCCTATGTTCTTTTAAGTATGTTGATAATAAACAGTTTATAGTTTTTCTTTTTAAATCAAGCTATGAATTGCTATAGTTCATGGGTGAGTTTTTTCCTCACTTGTTAATTTTTCAGTTATTTTCATAGTTATATAATTTGGGGAGTACATCTTCACACCTCCAAATATGCACCTTTCACTCACCCTCCACATCACTCTCTTCATCAACACTGCCTTCTTTGTTTCCTACTGTTGAAATGGGTGAATTCACTTTATTTTCTGCTTTCTGACATGTAGAAGGATTTGTGCTTGAAGGCAAGGCAGCATGGTATACTCAATTCACCATCCTGAACTGGGACCACCCTTCATTTCTTAAGACAATTTTCCTTTTGTAAAAACGGCAAAATTCTGTAGTCTGTTCAACATCCTACATGTACTGTTTTGGTTTTATTTTTTATACAACTCATAAAACATAAGGGTGGTAGGCAAAATTTACATTAAGCAGTTACTCAGGACTATAGTTTTTAGTTATGGTGAGATATTTTGTATTTTAATGCTGTGTTCTCACATTTAAAGAATATGTCTAGAACTATAGCTATATATTTTTAGCCTCAGAGTATACTGAAATGGAGAATAGGTATTGGACAATTTTCTTCTTTTTTTGTCAAGTAAAATGCTTTCTTTTCTGTCAACCAGCCAAATGAAAGGGGAAAAGCAACAGAAAATATTTTTGCAGATAAAGTAGACCTATCCAAGCAACATTTTAAAAGTAAAATATCTAATGTTTGTATTTTATTTTCTTCTGAATATTTTAAGTTACATCAAACTTGCTGAGAGACATTCATTAATGCTCCCAAAGGAACTTTTTATGCTCAAGTATGAAAGCTGGATGTGATAATTTCAAAGGCTGTTTAAAGAAAAATACAGCATTAGCTACTTTGTTGGGAAAGACTTTAAAAATCATACCAGGAATTAATAGGGATTTTTACTGTATTCAATGGTCTAGTAAGAAAAATTCACAAAACTTTTTCTGAGCTGATCCTGACATGTCAACATAATCTATGAAGTGTTGGTGGGTGTGCGATTTTATTCTAGGAACCTTAATAGATTGTTAAGTGGGTGTTTGCCTCCACACACACCCACCTCAGATCCTCATTGTCACATGTGACTGACTCTTTTCTCTTCCAACTTTAAAAATCCTTCAGAGAAAGATATTAGATAATATTCATTTCCAAGCCTAATATTCCATGTGACTGGCATTATTTCCACTGTCTTATCTCAGTTTTTTATGGTACAGGATAACTCAGTCTTCTGTTCTTCCCTTAGTGACCAAAATGATAATTACTACTTTTGCGCAAAAATTCACGACTTTTAAATACACTTGTAAATATTATAATGCATGTGAAATTTATTTGTAAACAGTAAAGGACTATTCAAAAATATCAATACTAATATTATTATTAGTTACATATTAATATATGATCTGAATAACATCTATTGTGTTACCAACATTACTGATTTTAAAGACTTTGAATAATAGAAATAATGAGAGAGAGAGTGTGTGTGTGTGTGCTTTTTGTTAATTATGAGTCTTAATATCAGAAACTAAAAGACTTTTCTTGAACTTCCCAGGTGAGCACCAGAAGACTGTTCAACAAACAAGCATGGAATTTTGTGGGTAAGTTTGATGAATATGAGGAAGTAACTAAACTAAAATCAATTGTAATAGTCTTGTGGTTGGCAAATACAGTTTTTGTTTTTTTTTTTTTATTTATACATACAAGCTGGGGTACAGGCCAGAGGCGTGAGGCGGTGAGAGGGTTCACCAGAGACAGAGCGGGCTGCAGAACAGGCAGATCAGAAATACACTGCTGAGGGGAGCAGCGGGCGAGGCAGGAGAGGTCTACCGCACCATGTGGGACTCTCCCCGGCCGGGCGTCGAACTCGCGTCGCCGCTGCCGACAGCTTCACGGTGCAGCGCTTAACCGCTGCGCCACCGGGGAGGCCCCAAATACAGTTTTTAGAGGACCTTGGGGCCCCTCAAGAAAATCAGCCATTTGTCAGTGAGTAGACTGCATGCTCTTTATGCCCTAATAGCCATGAAGCTATATCGTTAATACCTTTTCTCATCAGTGAATCTGGGATCATGCTAGCCCTATCCTTCTTAGAAACTTGTTATGAAAATACATTATGGATTATAAAATCTCAGGAGCTACACAGGACTTCAGTGTTCCTCTAACACCCTTACTCTCCTTAAAAGGAAACAGTCTCAACTGAATGTGTGATTTGTCCCAAGTCAAAAACAAAAAACAATAGTTGAGATGTAACTTAATAAAAACTCTTTAAATTGAAAGAGATTTTCAGTTATGTATTTGAATCTTTTACTAAATCAGAAATACACTACATATCTGGCAATCATTTTGAGATCTTTCTATGCTATGAAATGCATTTCAGAGTAGAGTGTTCTATATTTGGACTACTCAAATTGTTACGCAGTCATTGCTTGTAATGAGTTGGACCCCAGGTTCCTGTAACTTCTTACTTTGACTCTGTCACAGAGGTGGGATTCCTTGAAAAGAGATTTAAAGATAGAGTTAGCATGAGGTTATTTAATTGGGAGTGCTTTTGGATCAACTCTTTTTTTTTTTTTTTTTTGTTTTTTTTTTTTTTTTTTTTTTTTTTTTTTTTTTTTTTTTTTTTTTTTTTCATTTATACATACAAGCTGGGGCACAGGCCAGAGGTGTGGGGCGGCGAGAGGGTTCGCCAGAGACGAGTGGGGAGCAGAACAGGCAGATCAGAAACACACCGCTGAGGGGAGCAGCGGGTAGGCAGGAGAGGTCCGCCGCGCCATGTGGGACCCCCCCTGGCCGGGCGTCGAACTCACGTAGCCGCTGCCGACAGCTCCACAGCGCAGCGCTCAACCGCTGCGCCACCAGGGAGGCCCCTGGATCAACTCTTGTTAAGGAAGGGAAGGAAACAAAATTTGTCGGAGACAGATGTCAGTCCACTGTGTAGTTTCAGTGGAGGACAGCTGATGTTGCAAGGAATTTATAAGGTGGAATGACCTTCAACTTGTCTTGAATTGGAATGAGAGGGCCAGGATTTAAAACCTCATGTCTATTAGTTATTGAATGCAGGCCACCCTGGAAAATGTACATGAACTTGGGTGAAGGAGCTTTCTTTTGTTGAAGCAGTTCCCAAATGTGAGTAACTTATAAAGACTGTTTGCAAGTGGCACTACCAGTGTCTGAAAGCTAGAATTCCTTTGTCTGGGTGATATATCATCTTCCATCTAAATGATAAATCTTAGAATCCGTGTATACATTTTTACTAAAAAGCACTCCTGCCTTCATTAGGATTGTGTTGTATTTAGAGATAATTTTAGGGAGGATGAATATATTAACAATATGAATTCTCTAAACCTACTTTTAATATGTATTTATATACTTTCTTTAATTCTGGTTAGTAATAATTTATAATTTTAGCATAAAGCCTTATATTTGGGCTCATTTGTCCTTAATTATTTGATGTGTTTTTGATGCTATTTTAAGTGACATTTAAATTTTCATTTAAAAATATGTATTTCTAGTATATAGACATATAATTATTAATTTATACATTGGTCTTATATTCTAACATTTTGCTAAGCTCAGTCATAGTGGATTTTTCAGTCAATTCCTTAGCATTTTCTGTGTTCATGATCATATTGTCTGTGAATGTAGTTCCCCTTCTTTCTGATCTCTATGTCTTTTATTTCTTTGACTGTCATATTGCAATAGCTGGAAGCTACAGTACAATGTGAAATAGAAGTGCTAAGAGCAGACATCGATCCCTTATTCCCAATGTGGTTGAACTACATTCATTCATTCATGAGTAAGATGTTAGTAAATTATTGTAGTTGAATTAGAATTTTAGAATAACGACATGAAAAATAGGCATTGAGTCAATCGCATAAAGTTCTGTTATACTCACTTCTACTTATCAATACTGGATACAGAAGTAATTGGAACAAGTTGTAAATAATTGTCTACTTCCTAGCTTTGAAAGAGACCATGTTTCTACCTTAACATAATTACATTAATAACAAATCCATAGCTAATATCGTTCTTAATGGTGAAAAACTGAAAGCTCTTCCACTAAGATCTGGTATAAGACAAGGATGTCCACTCTCACCACTACTGTTCAACACAGTATTGCAAGTTCTAGCTAGAGCAATCAGGCAAGAGAAAGATATAAAAGGAATCTAAATTGAGAAGGAAGAAATAAAGCAATCATTATTTGCAGATGACATGATAATACATGTAGAGAACCTTTAAGATTCCATGGATAAACTAATTGAAACAATCAGTTTAGCAAAGTGGCAGGGTATAAAGTCAAAATTAGTGGACTTCCCATATACAAACAATGAGATAGAAGAGGAAGAAATTAAGAAATTGATCCCATTTATTATTATATACACACACAAACATACGTAGGAGTAAATCTAACAAAGGATCTAAATGATCCACATGAAGAAATCTATAAGACATTGTTGAAAGAGATAGAAGACACAATAAAATGGAAAATATTCCCTGTTCATGCATTGGAAGAATCAACATTGTTAAAATGGCTGTTCTACCCAAAGCAATATACAGATTCAGTACAAGACCATAAAAACGCCAATGATGTTTTTCAATGAACTCAAGCAAATACTACTGAAATTCATATGGAATCACAAAAGACCCCAAACAGCAAAAGCAATCTTGACATAGAAGAAAGAAAATGGAATTATCACACATCCATACCTCAAGTTATATTGTAAAGCCATAATAATTATTATGTCCAGTACCAGTCTGGTACTGGAACAAAAACAGACACACAGACAAATGGAATAGAATCTAGAGCCCAGAAATAAACCCACATATACATGGACAGTTAATCTATGACAAAGGGGCAAAAACAAGGATAGCTTTTTTTTTTTAAAGATTTATTTATTTATGTATACAAGCTGGGGTGCAGGCCAGAGGTGTGGGGCAGTGAGAGGGTTCACCAGAGACAGACTGGGGAGCAGAACAGGCAGATTGATGGAAATACGCTGCTGAGGGGAGCAGCGGGCAAGGCAAGAGAGGTCTGCCTCACCATGTGGGAATCTCCCTCTCCAGGCATCAAACTCTCAGCGTAGCTGCCGACAGCTCCACAGCGCTGCGCTTAACCTGTTAAGCCACCAGGGAGGCCCAAGGATAGCTTCTTTAATAAATTGTTGGGGAAAATGGGCAGTGAAAGAATGAAACTAGACTACAATCTCTCTAAATCAAAACTTGGATGTAAAACCTGAAACCATAAAACACGTGGAAGAAAACAGGCAAAAATTTCATGACATAAGCTTTCATGTACCTTTAGGGATTCATCCCCATTTGCAAGGAAAACAAAAGAGAATATAAAAAGCTGGGACTATATGAAACTAAAAAGCTTCTATACAGTGAAGGAAATCATAATGAAAATGAAAAGACACCCTAATGAATGGGAGAAAATATTTACACATCATGTATCTGACAAAGGACTGATATCAAAGATATACAAAGATCTCATAAAACTCTACAAAAACAAAACAAAAAACCCAATTAAAAAATGGGCAAAAGAAATAAACAAACACTTCTCCAAAGAGGACATTCAAATGGCCAACAAGCACATGAAAAACATGTTTACAGTCACTGTTTATTAGGGAAATGCAAATTAAGACCACAATGCAATACCATCTCACATCTGTGAGAATGGCCCATATTGAAAAGACCAGAAATAACAAGTGCTGACAAGGATATGGAGAAAGGGATACCCTTCTACACTGCTGGTGGGAAAGCAAACTTGCGCAGCCCTAATCAACAGCAGTATGAAGGTGGATTTGACATTCAACCCAGTATTTCCACTCCTGCCCCCAAAATTAAAAAACACTAATTCTAAAGGAAACTTAGACTCCCATGTTTCTTGCAATGCTATTTACTATAACTAAATTATGGAAACAACCAAAGTGCTCCAGAACAGATGAGTGGACCAAGAAAATGTGGCATATATACACAATGTAATGATAAAACAAAACAAAACAAAACAAAAAACAAAACTCATGCCATTTGCAGCAATATGGGTAGAGCTTGAAGGGATAATGCCTGGTGGAATAAATCAGTAGGGGAAAGATAAATACCACATGGTGTCACTAATATGTGGAATAGAAATAACTGAACTGATAGATAAGGACTAGCTTAAAAACCAACCCTTGATAACTAACTACGCAACTGAAGTACCACGTTGGGGAGGGGTGAGAACAAAGAGGAAAGGAAACACAATGATCTATGGTGGTGGAGTATGAGTGAGTTGGTGGTGGGTGCACTACAGTGGTAATATCTCGTGGGGGCATCCCAATATTACCTCCATTAGAAATCTAAAAATAAAATTAAAAAAATGAGAGCATGTTTCACATTCTTAGAGAAACTTTTTTCCAAAGTGATGATGTCGTAGCCAATTTTTCAGCTTATAGAAGCAGCATAATATCCTCCAAAAATAATTGCTTGGAGGAAAATAAAGTATCTCTGTAAGATATTCATTACTTGTATTCAATGACGTTCATGCTGAGAGGTTCATGCTTAGACTAGTCTATAAACAAACTTGTCTGGGATAAATATTTTTGTTTGATGGAGGAGATAGTGACTTTTTAACATTAAATTCATAAACACATTTCATAATTATCTAAAATAAAAAGCCAGTCATTACTACAAGAAAAGAAGACGTGCATACCCATGGACTCATATCTCAAATACCTCCTTCCATTTACTCCCTTTATGTAGAAATTCAGCTTTCTTGAAAAATCTCCTTTGGTTAATCCGAGAGACTTTTAGGATGGGCTTTCTCAATTGTGCTCAGGCACAAGGCTATTCACTTATATCACTTCTCTCTTCTCATTTAGATCTCCACTCCTGCTTCTGCTAGGACTACCTGACCAGAAAATTTCAGTGTTTCTACTGTGGGTAAGGTCCACCATGTTTAGATGTCTGTTAGATGTCAGCTCTGTAAATGGCATTGCTTTTTGTGACCTAAATTCATTAGTGGCCATACTCAGAATCTTACATAATCTTTCATGAGGTCAGCTCCTTCAGCTTGTCATCATCACCCTTCACTCCACAGGGGTCACATCAGGAAAAGAGTGAGAAATTCCTTGCTCTGCTCTGTGTCATTTTTGCCATTTCTTTGATGTTTTGCAATCAGTCATACCATAAACAAGCAAGCAAAAAAGCAAACATTTTATTCCTTTAGTCAAAACACTAAAACCACTATGCATATTATTAATACATACAAACAGATAACGAGCAAAGGTCACCTATAAACCACTGACAAACTAATTTGGCTTTAGTTGGAAACCTACCTGCATAGCCATGGCTCAGTTGACTAGAGTCAACCATTTGGTGTTTCCATTTGAAAAATCAATCCAGTATTCATTTACTGTAGATTCATAGAATGTTACTGTGAGGCTTACTGAAGTGAATATAGATTAAAAACAAAAATGTAATCTTCTTAATGCCTTGTATTTAGAATAGCTTCAACTTCCCGTGACCTTTTTATTTTGTCATTATTTTTTCAAATTAACTAAAATCCTGCTTTATTATTTTCCCAAAAATATTTGTTCACTGTATTTACATACATAAATATTTGATGCCTGGCAATTAACAGTATACATTTGACTGCAAATGGAGTTGAGCTGATTGTCATTATATGCAAATGAAGAGTGCTGAATCTAATCATGCATTGAGATTTCCAGATAGTTAAAAATTATACCCTCACTAAAAACTAAAAGTTCAAAGATCTATACAGGACTCAAGGTATCTTTAGTCACTACTTGTGGTCATTTAAGTTAATTGTCAATGCCAAGAGTGATATTTAGATAATGACTGAAAATAAGAGCATCTTGTAAACATTGAAGCTGATCATTCCCTGCATTGTTTCTGAATTCAGAAACTACTCAAATATTTTACTAATTTTTACTAAATTAGTCCTATTTATTGTGATATCCAGGAATATAAAATTGTCTCCATCTAAAGATTTTTATTTATAAGACAATTATCTGAAATCCTCTGCTCATTTATCAAATTGGAAGCTTTGATGAATAAATTTTAAAATTAAAAAAAGTTTAATGTGCTTCAGCTCCCATGAAAATTTAATGAGCTGATCTGGCTCATAACATACATAAACCTGAATATATGTATTTCATTCTTCCACAAAATTTTGGCAGCAGTACAGATACAAAAGATTTAATTCACTATTTCTTTGCAGCCTCAATTAGAGGTTTTAAGCCTGTTCCTTCAAGCTGCCACTGCATGAGTCATATCAGGAAATATGAGAAATCAACATCCTGAAATAACTTGAATTGGGGTTTGGTTAATGGTAGTATAGTGCGATATCTCACAAAATGAAAGCTTTTTATTAACTCTGAAGAAAGTAAAACCATCGCTGGGCTAGAAGTCTTTAATGGAGCTTGAGAAAGATAACTTTCCTACTTTGGTCCTGGGTGTTTCCATGCTGAGAAAAACTGGCTGACCAGATCAGATGGCAGTGACCTGCTCATTTCCTGCCTTTGCTATCACTACCATTTCAGTTCCAATTTCATATCTGCTGATTGGTTTCATATCCTCCTCCCTCTTCTCTTCCAGTTAAAATTGGAGCCATTTTTCAAGGTCTAGCTCAAGTCTTTCCACTGAAACCTTTTCTGATCATCCTGGCTTGATTGAGTCTCTTTTTTCTCCTGCCTGCTAGTAGCAATTCTGATGTGTACTAGTCATTTGACCCTTCGTCGTACGCTACTTTATAAAATTCATTGCATTTTCAAACCTGTTTGTCTGATATCCTAAGTTAGATTACAAGCCTTTGGGTGCAGGGGCTGTTTATGTTAAGATAGCCCAATAGCTTGTATAGGGGGAGCTATTGTGTGTTGATCTAGAACCAAAGATCATAATCCTTTTGTACCAGGAGGCCTGGTTTCACTGGGAAATAAATGTGTCCATGAGGTCTCTTTCTAATTCATGTTATAGATATGGTCTTGGAGTCATATAAACCTGATTCAAATCCAAGATCCGCCAGTTACTAAATGTGACTTTGGGAAAGTTTTAAAATTTTCTTAAGCATCAGTTTGCTCATGTAGAAATAAAAGGAATAATAAAATTGTGAAGATGAAATTAGACAATGTCTATGAAGCACTTAAGATGGTTCGTGGTACATAACTAACACTAAAGAATGGAAACTCTCATTATTATAAGTGTTACTGATTTTGGAGTATGGTGGGTGCTCAGTGGCAGTGGTTAATAAAGAGGATTGTTTGAGAAGTGCATAGAGTTGTGCTGCTGTCAAAAAGCACATGTCAAACACAATGGGGTGAATTCACACTTGATAGAGTTTAGTGTCAGGAGGGGGGCAAAGTAGAAAGGAGATGTATCCCCACAGGAGTCCCTAAAAGGAATAAATGTTGGAAGTTCTTCCTCTGACCGGTGCTGGATTGGGGTGGTCTTTTCATTTGGATTAGAGCACAGGACAGTATCTGGGATTTCTAAAAACAGGACAAGTTTTTTAGAAAAGCAGGGTAGGGAAGGTGTAAGTAAGGATTTAGGTACCTAGTCAAGCAAATTAGGGTTTAATGACCTGTTTGTTTAATGTTAATAGCTTTTCATACAATAACTGCCCAAAGTTATCTTCCTCTTTTGTTTGTAGAATTATCTATATTCCTTGTGATCGTTTTCTCATTTCTAGTCTCTTATCAACCTAGGGCCAAAAAAGAATCCTCTCACATGTCCACCAAAATCTCTTCTACCAAGATCATTAGTGACCTTATTTCTGACTCCATGGAGTCAACAGCATTCAACTCAGTTAACTTATCCCTGAAATTTTCTCTGCTTTGGCTGCTTTTAAAACAGTCATACTCTGTTGGTATTCTTTTTGTCCATTTTAACCTTGTTCTCTTGTCTGATGTAAACAGATGTAACAGTGAGGTTGACCAGATGTAATAGGATCCTCATGCTTTAAATCCAGGCAAAAGAATATTCGTTGAGTCTGAAAAGAGGAAATATATTACCACCTAAGATAATAAACCCAGTGCAACACAAATTGAGTGGACTCTTTATCTCTAGGTTAGCAAGTGTTTTAGGCCCGAGGCCCACATTTATGAGGCCTAGAATAGAGATCAAAAGACTTCTCACACAAGCACATGAGACTGCCTTTCCTGATGAAAATCAACATCCTCTAATCTTATCCCTCCCAAACCCAGTTTTTCATTTCTCAGAGGCAACCACTTTCAATTGTTTTTTTTTCTAGTGTTTCTGTCATATATCAAAGTGAAATGAGAGTTAATTGATTTCAATTTTAGGTATTATTTGTTGACGTCTTATTTTGAGGGTGTTGCTTTCTTGTACCACCCCTACCTCCCCACTCCCCATTACCCTTGCCTACATCCTCCTAACAAATTTTTATCATTTTACTGAAATTAATGTTTAGGATTTTCATTATCATGACTGTAGTTACATAGCTGAGACCTGTAATGTACTATATTACATTTTCTTTTCCCTACATGTGTTTTTGGTTTTTCTGGAATGAAAGTGTTCTTATTTTAATATTTTCTTAAATGTCTTTTTACCCATTACTAAATCAGCCACATGCTTTGCAGAAAAACTGAAAATATTCTCAATAAGGTGAGGTGTATTTTTTTTTTTCTTGTAGAATTCCTCCTGGAACTCTCTATCCTTTTACTCTAGTACTATTTGGATACAGTTTAAATCTGCTTCTCAGTTGTCCTGGATACTTCCTTTCACTCTTTCTAGGAATTCTCTCTACTTTTCTCCTTGATTCACTTTGGGGTTACTAGATTTAGATTTAGGATTTTTAATTAATGTTTATTAGATCACATTTTGGTGGAGCATATACCCCAATAACTTTCCCAGAAAAGAATAAAAGGAAATAAATTGAGGTAACTTGAATGGCTGAAACTATGTATTCTATTGTCACAATTAATTAGAGTCTTTTGTGATACTGGATTTTGAATTAAAAAATCCTTTTCTATTTGAAATTCTAAGACTCTTCTCCATTGCTTTCTATTTCCAATGTTGCTACTGAGAACACTAATGGTTCTTGGGTCCTAATTTTTGTATATGATTCTTTTTCCCCTGGAGTTTTTGGGATTGTCTCTTTCTCCTTGCTATTCTGAAGTTTCACATTGATGTATTATGGTGTGAGTATTTCTCATTTATTTTTATGGGTCCCAAGTGGGCCATATAAGTCTGAAATCTGCACCCTTCATTCTGAAAAATATTTTCCATATTATTTCTAACATATTTTTTTCTCCTTTGTTTTCTTGCTACTCTTGGCCCTTTTATTCAATTTTATCTTTCAACTTACTTATAAAATTTTTATATTTACTTTTATATTTTCCCCCCAATCATTCATTGTACATTTTTATTATAGGTGCTAGAGATAAGCACAAATCTCTGCCCTTGGGGATCATATCTTCTAATGACTATAGGCAAATAGAGGATTGCAATTACTAAGAGATAGGTGGTTATTAAAAGCAGAGTTAAAAAGGAGAGTTATGGTAGGTCTCATTGAGAATATTACATTTCAGCAGAAATTTTAAGGAAATACTTTTATTCTTTGAAACCTATTTTTTTAAAAATAGCAATCTCTTCTAATTTTAAGGATGTGGGTTGTTTTTTATTTTGGCTCATTGTTTTCAGTGTATTGTATTGACTCTAGGTTTTCTTTTAAGTTTTCTTTTGGCTTCTATATACTCTTTTTTTCTCTTTGATTTGCTTCTGCCTGCTTTTCATTTATCTTTAAAATTTGTCTTCCATTTTAAAATTTCACCACAAATACTTGATGCTTGACTTCTCATCCTATTTCCAAATGAAGTTTGAAAAAACTAGTTGGAAGTACTATGTATATTTGTAGAGGTGAGGGGGAATTGCTTGTTTTGTTACCCATTGTATCTTACTGTGGATTAAGTGGGTATTTGACAATCTTTGGATCTTTCTCTTGGACTGGCTGGTTTCTGGTAGTTGTGCTGTCTGAGGCATGGGTGCCTGACTTTGAGCACTCTGCACAAAATCATTATGTAGATTATCACTTAATACCCTGTGTTCAGGAGAGGCTGTATCCCATCCTTTGCTGTACCCACTGTCCCTGGACCCAGAGCGTCTTTGATTCTGTTGCTTCTCAGATTGAATCTCCCTCATAGGGAATTTTTCTGCCAGCAGGGGGATGGCAGCTATTTGGCACTGTGGATTTGGTAAGAAGATACACATGTGTAATTGATTTTTATACTTTCCTGACTTTTGACCTGTCCTCTTGTGGTCAGCCTCAATCCACATCCCTGTCTTGAGAATTATACAGTTACTGGGTGGCTCCAGTTTCTAAATGGTTCCAGTGATCTAAGCCGTGAGAGACTTTGTTTCCCTTTTACATCTATCTCTACCCCAGGAACTGATAGTAAGAATTCAGCTTTCTCTTCTTTGCTAAGTTCATTACTACTCATCCATCCAAACTTTATCTTCCAAATATCACCATCTTTACTTACTTTTATCTCTGGACCCATTTCCCTTTGTATTCACATGTTTATAGATGTTCCTTTACTTTTATTTTAGTGTAGGATGGGGAGAAAAGAGATAATTTTTCCCTATAAATAGAACCCAAGCTGCCCTGTTTAACTAGAAGTATATAATTAATGATTTAATATAAAGTATTTGTAAATTTTCTTGAATATCATCTTCAAAATAATTTAGTGATTAAGAAAGTAGATACATTTCCTTAGCTTTCACAAGCTTTTTGGTTAGATGCTAAAATTACATACTAGTACTTTTTGTGGTTAATACATTTATATTGGTTCATTAAGTTTTATTTCAACATTGTGAGTAATTTGACTGGCTCTTATTAAAAAGTCTTTTGAATTTTAAGAGAGAATATACTTTTAAAATGTGACTCCTCAGTCTAACATCAGAAAATATCCAAAATACACTGTCTCAGCCATTGTTTTCATAATTTGTCAAACTCCAAAAATATATAAATATCTTCTCTGAGACTGGTAACTTGCTTGGTTCCTTGGACCATAAAATATTAGAAAGATCATTTGCTATGAAGCTAATAAACTTAAAATTTAATCTCAAATCTATATTGACTATATTATATGGCTTTGTAAAATAGGGTTTAAACTAGTTAGCCTAACACTAATATTGGGTGGTTCTTTGATAGTTATAAATATATAGAAATAGTGTAGATGTAGATAGAGATGCATACCATGTCCTTGTTCACAGTGACTTGAAAAACTGCAAAGGCAATATTAATATCAAACAAAAAATGGATTCTCTTAGATTGTATCCTCTTCTTTAATATATCTTTTCTTCCAATTTATCCTTTTCAATAATCTTAATAAAAAGTGAAACTGGCATCATGCCATTTTTTAGCTCAAAAATCTTTACATGGTCCATAGGGTAAATATTATCACTTCCCCTCCCCAACCCCCCGTCTTCAATCCATGCCCTAGGTACTAGTCATTGCCAATGATTTTATATTCCTCAAAAACCTTTCAAATAAAAGTGCTTAATACATAGTCATTGATTTGAGCTGAATAGTAAAGATAGGAAAAGTGTATGAATGTCTTGTTGTGTTCATAGCTGTTGGTCCTGAAACTTTCTCTTGGTCTGTTTTTATCATTGGTGGGTAATATTGTTCATATTTCTAAGAAAGCACTTTTTCTTAATCCAAGAAGACACTTTATTGTTGAATCAGGATATGGAGGTCTGTGAGAGGGAAGATTTTACTAGTAAAATCATTGAAATCTGAACTATTTTACTGCTAAATCCCATGTCTTTCCCCAAGCCACAGAAAATGTTAGGTCTTGCTAGATGTTTTTTTTGATGCTTAGTTGTCTATTGTGGTATTAAAATAAATGACTCTTAATTTATTACAAAATCACATTCCTCATGATTTAAAATTTATCATTATTTCACGCTGCTTTCTGTGTGATTACTCCAGGAACAAGCTATTAAGTAGAAACCATAGAGGAACAGAAGACAAGTATCATGGTACCTAACTGAGAAAAGTAAAAACAGAAGTAAATCAAAATCAAGGAGAATTTGTGGGCAATCCAAGAAGGAAAGGCATGGATGGGGACTCCTGAGCTAGAAAAAGCAAGTTACCATACAAGGAAATCTGACTCCAGAGAACAATTTATTTTAATATGCTTCCCTTAGCTGTTTCATTAGCTTAGAAATACTTAACTTTTCACTGTTACTATGGAGGCATAAAAGGAAATATAAACTTACTGGTACAAAATAAGAAATATTTTATTTAAATGGCAGAAAGACTAGAAAAATCACATTCATTTTGTTCTTCTTTTTGAAAGCTCTAATTCTCCCTGAGACTTCCCTATGCACAGAATATTTGTTAAGAAAAATCTTTGGTGATGATATTATAGTGTCACATAGATATTTGAAATTAAATGATCTATAGGTAATATGAAAAAGGCCAGCATATAGTAAATTTTTTAATATTTTAAGTCACAATGATGACATACTTGATAAGAATAGGATTTGTTCTTTTTTCCAGCATTGTCATTTGTTTTGAGTAAAGCTAGGAAACAAATAACAATTATTTGCGTAATGAAACCATGGAGAGTAAATCGCTGTCATTCATCAGCGGTATCTGTCTCATTTTGACTTTCAGTTTAAATTCATTCAAGTTTATTTCTTTCTTTGCCCCAACTAAATAAGCCTTTTGATTATTCTTGCCATTTTGTGTCATATAAAGTAAAGAGTTCCACTATGAGCAGGAGCAGTTCATCAAGGAAAAACTATATTAAATAAAACATTTTCTCTGATATGTTTTTCATTTGTTTTATTCCCATTTTGCTGTTGTAATTTTCTTGCCTGCCAGGGGAGATAAGGGACTGTTTCATTTTTCTTCCTTTGACTCACTAAGGCCACATGCTTATTTTGCCAAGGATGGTCTACCTGTTTCTAGCAGGGAGAATGGAACTCAACTCAGGAAAGGAGACCCTTCCCTGGGATTCACCCGAGAGGTCTCACCATCCTGGAATAAGTTAACAAGCACTTCAGCTGTGAGGGAATTGTAAGAGCAGCACATCACGGTATTCTTATTTGGATTGGTGAAAACTAATGCTCATTCAGACTATTTTGAGTACTTTATATTCTGAATGTTTTTACTCTTTCCTGCCTCCCATGGTAGAGGTTTCTAATATGGGATCCTCCGGAGGGTCTTGAATAGAATTCAAATTGTCTGTAAAATAATTTTTAATTATTAATCACTAACTGGAATTTAGCAGTTCCTTCAATTATATATGTAGGCACAAACCACAGTGGAGTTCAGAGTATCTGTGACCTTGTTACCAATAGAAATGACAGTTTTTCTCATTTCATGTTACAGTTGTTGCAGATCTCTGAAAATGAATGCCATTTATGGTTTAGCACTATTTTAAAATTAGTTATGAGTCCTGCAGCTAAAGTTTGCTATTTGCTTTATTAACATAGAAGTACATATGTAATTAAATCACAAGTTTGTTCTATTGATATTTTTATAATTATATTTAATTAGCTCTCATAATCCCATGCATTTTCTTTTGTATATTTAAAAACTTTAGTCTGAGAGGTGGCCCATAGACTTCACTTGATAGCCGAAGGGTTCAGTGACATAAAGAACCCCTGTCAGTGGTTATCAAGTTTGGTTATTTCTTTATTCATTCACACTCATGCACATAAAGAGAGGAAAATGGAAAGAAATTAACTTTAAAAGTTTAATTTCAAATATTAAATTTCAAGCAGTTAACTGTATGGAGGCATTTGAGCTACTAGAGGCTTTACATTTTTCCTTTATATATTATGTTGACAATTGAGAGTTATCTATTAGCTAACCTTTACTATTGTGACAAATATTTCTGTCTGTTACAATTTACTGAGCTTTTCCCTAATTTGTCAATCTTGTGATCTTGGGATATCATTTTACTCTCCAGTCTCAGTTTTCTTTACTCGCTGGATGGAGATAATACCTAGTTACTGTAATTGTTAATGTATTTTTGTCTGTGATGGTGATGTTCTGTAATATCTTTATGAATTTAATCAAGTAAGAATGTATTTACAGACAATTTGAAAAGTCTAAAGCATTATGTAAATGCCATGAATTGGTATTATGGTGCTATACAATGTCGGGTAGTTGAGAAATTCTTAAAAGAAAACCTGTCTGTGAACTAAATAGTGTTATATTATTGTTGGGTAAGGCATGAAGCCTAAATAATATCAGAAGCTGCACTCTCTGGTTTCTAATGGGAACATGGTGCTTGGAAATGCTATAGCTCATGTTGCCATCCATTTGTTAGTAAACATAGCTCTCACCTGGATAGTAGTATAATGTTTTTTGACAGTTGGGGTGGATAGTGGAGTGAAGGGGATATTAGCATCATTGGTTGTGCCAATGACTGTGCTCTCATGACCACAGTTCTTCTCAGTAGTTGAAGTAATTGCTGTCATTGTCACTAACAGAGTTGAGAACATGTTATGCTGGTAGTTAAGGAACACTCTAGTTTTGTTCTTGCAGACACTATGTTTTCAACATGACTGAGAGACCAAATTTTTTCAATAAGTAACAAATGTAAACTTTTCTAGCACCTAATATTGCATGTTGTGGCCAAAATACGTGGAAGAAGTTGAGCGTGTATTTCAAAGAGATGATTGTAATGCAACACCTCTCCTGTCACTTAAATCAACATCACAGCCAATATATTTTAAACTTTAGGTTGATGGTGATTAACCTAGCATCCACCATGTGCAAGACACTTTATACTGGTTTTCATTAGTTGGTAGCACTGCTGTTCCCATTCTCAACTATTGAGACACAGCATCTCTAAACTTTTCTTTCTTACTGTGTGAGCTTACCAGACGGGGAAAGCTGCATTTAAGAAAAAAAATAAAAAAGATTTTGAGGAAGGCAGGTAAACATTTCCATCTCTTCAAGAAATTTTGCAGCTAGCATTCTTATTTCTGTTAGCATATACTGTGCCATTAAAGTTGCCTCCCAACTTCATGTCAATGTTCTGAGCTCTGTCAGAGTAGGTGGAATAGATTGTGATTGGTGTGTGTAGATAAGCTTCTCACTCTTGTGTAACCAAAGCCTCAGATAGTGCAAATCTTTGGTGACATCATTACAGCCTTTACAATTATAAGGTGAGAGGAGAGAGGGAGGAAGAAAGGAAATAACTCTGTAATATTTCATTGACCTTATGAAATGAGGAGAGGCAAATATTTTTATTTTAAAATTATGTAAGAATCAGGCCTTGAGAATAGGATAACTAGGACAACTCTTGCATTTAGAAAGGTTCATAGCAAGAACAATACTTAAATTTGTGATATTTTAGTTTAAAGGAGTTGGGTTTTATTCTCTTACTGATTCAATGCAATTTAGCAATAGGATTTGGGGGGAAAAAAAGCAACACTGTCTTTGACATTCATTGACTGTTAAGGAATAAACAAACTTCTAGAAGGTAATAAGCAACAAGGAGCATCTGGGAGACATTAACCTAGGAACCCCACTGTTTCTCACTTTTCCCCATTCTACCATGAAGTCTCAGTTTCGCATAACTTGGAGTCTGTGAACCATATCAGTATACATTTGTTTTTAACATGGCTCATGTTAAAGTATATCCTTAGTTTAGAGAGATGAAAATGAGAAGAAAATATGTAATTCTACTGTATGACTTAGAACATTTTCACTGCAATGTTGATACAGGTGAGCAATATGCCCTTCATCTCATGGATCCTGTGGGTTGTCAGTCAAGATGTGAGTAAAGATCTTCCTTTAGAGAGTAACCACTGTCTGACATTAACTGTATCTTGATAGAGAGCACAACATATGAGTTACAAATTTTGGCCTGTGAGCTGTGAAAGATGACTCAGAAAACATAGCCTTGGAGAACTAACTGAGGAAATTCCTTTGGCAGTATTAAACCCTGAGCAGATTCAGCTCATTTCTATTTTTGGCTCCTTTTCAGATGTCCAGAATGGCATAAGCCAGCCACCAACCCCATTTCTGATTGTTGCAGTTGCACTGTGTTGACAACTCTTTCTTTGTGAGAATGTATGGAGCCAGGAAAAGAAAAGGAGTTTTATGCAACCTTTACAACAGCAACCAGAATGGGTAAAAATTGGATATATTGGAACAAGAAGGTAGTATAGAAAAGGAATTAGGGAAAGGGGTACATTTTCAAAACTTGAAATTATATCTGAGGACTTTTAGTGGTAAACACTTTCTGAGTATAGAATCTGACCAAGATAGACAGCCTGTACAATGCAGCAGAGGCTGTAAAAAGGGGGAAAAGAGAACTGAGGCATTTGCAATTAAGCTTTATAATAGGTGTGTATGCCAACACTGACTACTCATTTTGCTCCCCTATTATTTGCTCAGAATCTCCTAGGGATGGAAGATAAAGGTACATGTCAAAAATGTATTTAAAAGGTCAATAAGGAAGGAACAAATAGATGAAAAAGAATGAGTAAGATTTTTTAAAAATCCTTTTGGCAAGGACTTAAAAATGTCATAAGGACTTACAATTTTTTCCTTGGCAGCAAAGTTATTGATAAAATTGAAAATGCCATATTAAATGCCATGCTATATAAATGATGATTGTGAAATTTATGTATTTAGATCCATAGGCTATTAGAAATGTAAAGGACACTAAAGACCATTTAGTCAACCTCTCATTTCAAAGATGGGACCAGAGACTTGGGGTGATATTCCCAAAGTCACAAAGCCAATTAACAGTCACTCAGGAACTTAAATATAAATATTCTACATTCTTAATGTAGGACTAAGGACCACAGCAGTTTCCTTCCCTTCTCAGTAAAAGTGATAAGGCAGACAAAAGGTCATGTGATTTATGTACTTAAGGTGAGTAGAAGTAAATATGTGACTTGAACCAAAGTATTCTAATTTCTGTTGTAGAACATGCTTTTACAAATAAAAGCATGTTTTACAAATAAAAGATACCATTAATGGTTTCATAGTTTGGGTTCCCTGGGATGACATGGAAATGGGTGGGCAGGACTTATTAGGGAATTCTCTGGAAGCCTCTGTGAAACAAAGGAAGAAAGCATAACTGGGCATGGGGAAAATTGTATTGTGATGTCTTCTACTGAAGATCATAGGTGACTCGGGGGGAAGTCTGAGACTATTTCCCTTGGTGATTGTCCTGAGTTGAGGCAAAGGATCCAGACCTTTACTACCTTCACTATCAATCTTTATTTGCTACACCCGAGAAGGAGTCATAACCTTGAGCAAGGATGTTCTCTTCAGCCGAGGCACTTCACCAAAAAGACTGACAGCTAAGGGTTGGCAGCTGGCAGCAGTTGCAGAAGCTGGTAGAATAAGACCTTTATTCCTAAAGGGGTGATTTGGCAGCATTTAACAGAACAGCTTGTAGCTCTTGGATCTACTCTTGATCTAAATACTGGGATCAATCTTCTAGGATTCCAGTGGGTTTCTTTTCCTGGAAGAATCTTGTAAAAATATGATTGGTAGGATAAACTTGCACCCTTGCTGGTAAAGCTACTTAAAGTGAATTCACTGTCTCTGTGTTCCATTATCCATTTTAGAATCCCTTTTTGCATTGCTGGTTTTGGTGGTTTTTCTAGTGTCTTGACCCTGACAATTTGGAGTCTCCCATTATCATGCTTTCATCAAGCATTAATTGCATTAGTCCATTTGCCATCAAACTTAGGCAAGTGGATCACATGGCACACATATTTCTTCCTGTCTTCATTATATAGAAAAAGCCCTAGTTTCTCCCAATGATCAGTGTTGTCATACTGCCACGCTGGCGACTCCTTCTATTATAAGTGTGTCACTTGACTTATGGAATTTAAAATGACCAAGTGCCAGACAAAGCTTATAGTGTAGCTAGAATCTTTCTGTTTCCTACTGGAAACATTCCTCCTTTGGATAACAGAGCTTCAGGTCATTCAGTTTCCAGAGTTGGAGGAATGGGAAGTATAAATTGCACAAAATGATCAATGAGGTAGTGATAAGTAGGGCCACTCTTGCTTCCATATATCAGTTTCTGTGCTAATACATTCAGCCATCTGCACCATAGTACCATAAAGATAATTGATTTAGGGTGTACAGTGCATTTTTGGAGAATGGACCTCATATTGACATTGTTGCCTTTAAGCTGAAACTTCAGTTGTGCCTTCAATAGTTTACTCCATTATTCTGTTGGGCGTTACTTTAGGTCGGTGTGATAGGTGCTCTGACCAGTGATCTCATGTTCAGCTTCCAGGTACCCATTTTTTCACCTTGTTTCTTTAAAGTGGATTCCTTGTTCTGATGCTATGTTGTTTTAGGAGCTATCTCTACGTCAGGCCATAATTTGTCCTTCACTCACAGTTATTACCCACACAAGAAAACCCATTTGTAACCAAACATGGAGTTTTACCCTTTCCTGTCAATTGACCATTCTATATAGTAATAGATATGAGTTGATGGTCTAGTGCTGCAGAAACAATAGTAGATGACTTCAGGATCTAAACTACCTGCTCATACAGCTTTCTTGCATCTCTTGGTCCTAGTGAAGCTTTATCTAGAATGTACCTCTTCTATCTCATGATGTATTGGTTCTGAATCCACCTGAAGTCATGATTTTGTGATCTGATGGTACCATAGAGAAAACCAAAATGACTCTATCTTGTATTGACATTATGAATGCTGGTGGCCAGTAATTGCGTTACCACTTCTCCCATTTTTAAATGTGTATTAGCCTGTACTTGTCATCTCTACACAACTCTATTAATCTCAGTACAACAAAGACACATGTGTCCTCCCCAAACACCCCCTCCCCCGATACCTGGTGTCATTTGGCTCACAAGAAAAATCACACATACTTAAAAGGGTATAAGAAGACCTGTGTCAGGGGGTGTGGCATATATTCTGCCTCCATCTGAAATCCTGTTCACCAGCTTCAGTGTCACGGACCCCTGTGTATAGGTTGGCCACACAGGTATCTAGATCATAATGAGCAGTTAAGGCCTCTTGATTGCTTGGTGTCCTTGGTCAAGCACTGCATTTCACCTGAAACCAGCATACCAGGAGATACATTTCTAGCTTCTGAGGGTGGCATGATCTTACTCCAAAACTCTACACATCTGTCTTGTGATTCTCTCATGTGAGCTTGCTCTCATGACGTGACATACTTTCCACTGTAGATACCTCTAATACCATACTATATTGGTGGGTAATATGACTGAAGTGCGGAAACATGTGCACTAAAGTCTGCATTGCTATATGTTCTTTTTCTGCTTTGGTTTTTAGTCAAAGCTGAAAGCCTTTTATACTGCCTGGAATATGATTTGAGGCTATATTTCCCAGCTATGGAATACGGTGCCTCCAAAACATGGAAATAGGGGCCTCCCTGGTGGCGCAGCGGTTAAGCACTGCGCTGTGGAGCTGTCGGCATCAGAGACGCGAGTTCGATGCCCAGCTGGGGAGATTCCCACATGGCATGGCAGACCTCTCCTGCCTCTCCCGCTGCTCCCCTCAGCAGTGTAGTTCCGTAGATCTGCCTGTTCTTCTCCTCACTTTATCTCTGGTGAACCCTCTCACCGCCCCCCCGCCTCTGGTCTGTACCCCAGCTGTATGCATAAATAAATAAATCTTTTAAAAAAAACGTGGAAATAACTACCAGGAGTAGTACTTCCTCCTTTGTAGTAGGAAGAACAAATTGCAGTAATTTGGCTTTTCTTTGTGGGGGGCATGTCTCCAAATACTCAAGACCATGAGTATTTGGAGTTTCCAAATACTCAAGACCTAAAATTTTTACTTGTGTGGCAGTAAATTTGAATCTTTACAGGGTCCTGAATCATTGTAGGATTATCTCCCACTCTCTGGTATACCTGGGTCGACTTGCCACTTCTTTTACATATGATCCAATTTGCATGATATCTCAGATATAGTGTACTGATGAGATTTTCAGTCATATGCCTAGTCAGTCTGGAAAAAAAAAATACCTGGGTAAGGAGAGGAGAAAGCAAAAGTAGATAGAAGTTGGGAAAAGTTGGTGTGGGAAGCAACCTCAGTGGCTAATGTAGCTAACCCATGGAGAGCTCTTGGTGTGAAAAAAAATTTTTTTTTCGGAGATATCCTGAGATGAGGTTTATACTCCTGTGTTGGCCAATCACTGGGTGCAGGATGTCCAGAGAAGGGCTATTACCTTGGGCAGGTAGCTCTTTTCAATCAGAGTGCTTCCCAAAAAGGGCTGATAGCTACGGAGTGTTCCCTTGCAGCACTTCCCACAGCTGGGAGAATAGGTCTTTTTTCATTCCTTTAAAAAATTTTTTTGCATAGGAGAAGTGGGGTGTAGGTCAGAGGTGCGGGTGGAGGTGGGTGAGGTGGTAAAAGGATTCACTAGAGACTGAGTGGGGAGTGGAACAGGTGGATTTACTGAAATACACTGCTAAGGAGAGCAGTGGGCAAGACAGGAGAGGTCTGCTGTGCCATATGTGAGTTAGCTCCCTGGCTGGGGATCGAACTCAGGCTTTCACAATGATAGTGCTGAGACTTAACCCCTAATCCACCAGGGAGGCCTAGGTCTTTTGTTCTTAACAGTGAATCTGGGAAGCTACCACAGAATCAACTACTAAATGCAATATGGGAGCCCTTATACAATGTGATATAACGTTCAAAAGTAGAATAATATATTGTATTATTATATATTTTGTATATTTTGGGGAAAATGATAGGGCCTTTTAGTTGTAGTATATTTGAAATAGAAGATAACAGCAACAACAAAAAGGTAGGACATTGGATAAAGAGAAATGGCACTGCCATACTATAATTACAGAATAATATCACTATTAGCATACTGAACAGACATAGTACAGAAGAGAATGGTATTTGTAGACTGATAAATGAGTCTGGAATAAACTATTTCCCATAAATTGCCTAAATGAAGCTCAGGCTAGTATAAACTAGTTGCCCCAGGCTAGCTTCCCAGTTTCACTAGAAAATAAGTGGTACTTCACAATATAGAACTAATTACTGTTGGAGTACATTTCAGTACATGCTGGAGAACTGCAGGTATATTATTGATTGGACTTAATCCATATAAAAATGTAATTGTGTTTATCTATTTAAATATTTGGTCATAGTATCTTGGATAAGATTTTATGCAATTAAGCGTATGATTTTGATGCATGTTGTTAGACTTAATGTCTAATACTCAAATACTAGAAGATGAACTGAATCAGGAATTTAAAAGATGAAATATTATCTGAGAGACCCCTGACTTTTACATTTAAATAACACCTTCCTCAAAAGTCTGCTTCCTTGCCCTGTTTGTCTTTGCACTTATCATTATCTGATATATAAAACAAAGAATTTATTTTGGGGTTGAATGACCATAACTCCCACCTCCATTTGGAATGTAAGTTTTATAGGATCAGGGAATTTTTCTGTTTACTGCAATGTATCTAGAACACTGCCTGACACACGATAGATGCTCAGTAAATGTTGACTAAAGAGATGAACCAATGAATATATAACTAATATTTTATTTGGCTAACAAATTTTTCTGTTTTTGGAACACATATTATTGTGAAAGTTAAGATTATTATGTTAAGATTTAATGTTTGCTTTTGTTGAATTCAGGGCTAAAATTACTGTAATTTTCCTTCATGACAATCTCTGAAGTTTTGGTAAGAAGAATTAACTATGGTTAATGCCTCATTAAGTATCATTTAGTTTCAGCAACCAGAAACACTCATATTTCAATAATTGTTCTGATTTTGTGGTGTTTGGCAGTTGCTAATGGTGCTACTGTGGCATTAATGATGATGGTGATGATAGTGATGATGTTGATGCAGGTAATATTTATTGAGAAGCTATTTATTTTCTAGTCACAGTACTAAGTGTTTCACAATCATTAACTTATGTGATGTGATATTCTGTGAAGAACAGTTTAATATTTTATTCATGAGAAAATTGAGGTGGCCATAGGGGAAGGAACTATCATGCGCAGCACACCCCAACTGTGGGAGGGTGAGCGCAAGAACTGGAGAGTAACTGCTGGGAGCAAACTGGCCCCCAGGCCTCCGTCCAAGAGTTTTTAGGGACTGAATAACCAACTCCGCACATCCGGCTGCCGCTCCAGCTGGGCCCCCAGGTGAGCTTGGGGAAGAAGACTCCAGGTGCCATAGGGGAAGGAACCGTCAGGCACAGCACACTTCAACTTCATGGGGCCCCCACAGGGCTGGAACCGGTTGTGCTGCAGTAGCATAAGGAAGGAATGGAGCCCCACCACAGATGCTAGAAGCAGTGGCCAGGCACCAAGCGTGGCACAAAACTGTGATTAGGCACGCTCGCTGGCAGGATGGGAGAGAGCAATAGAAACAGCCAAAGGGCAGCACACACTTGGGGTGGGAGTGGACTCCCAGGTGCCCAGATCTACAGAACAGCAGGCCAGCATGCAGCTATCACAGGGGGCAGAAGTGACCCCTTGGCACCTGGAGCAGCAGGACAGCACCTGAGCAGGACTGTGGGACTCTGGAGTAACAGGGGTGGACCTGGTCAGGCCACCAGTTTCAGACACCCCAGAAGGAGCACTCCGAAGAAATGCCTGCCAACATCAGTAGCACAGTGTCTCAAGTGGTAGAACCAATCAGAAGACAAACAACAGGGAGAAGAAAAACCACAAATAACCAAGCAAGCCCACAGGGAAAGGTCACGACACACAAAAAAATCAGCTACTAGAACACAACAATGACATAGAAGAGCTTTCCTCCATGCCAGATAAATAATTTTAAATGTTCATGATTAAAAAAAATATAGAAAACGAAAAGGAAAAGAATGACATGAGAAAAATAATTAATGATCAGAGCAATAGAATTGAGATCCTAGAGAAGGAAAGGAAAGAAATGCAGGAGATTATAAGATCATTGGAGGACCTGAAGAACTCTGAAAAAAGCAACAAAAAGAGACTTGATGAAATGGAGGGATGAATTAGTGCTCTCAAAGATACAGATACAGAAAGGACCAAAAAAGAGAAAGAAGGAGAAGTACAAAGAAAAAAGAATGAAGAAGCCATCAGAGAAATATCAGACACCATGAGGAAAGGAAATATAAGAGTCATAGGAGTCCCAGAAGGTAAGGAGAGAGACCAAGGAACCAAAAAGCTATTCAAGGTGATTATCGAAGAGTACTTCCCAAACATAAAGAAGGATATGAAAATAGAGTTACAGGAAGCTAGAAGATCACCAAATTATCATAACAAAAACAGAAATACACCAAGACATATAATAGTAAGACTTCCAAAGGTTCAAGACAAGGAAAAAATCATGAAAATGATAAGGACAAAGAAACACATAACCTACGAAGGAAAACCTATCAGGATGACATCAGACTTCTCTGAGGAAACATTACGGGCTAGAAGAGAATGGTCTGACATATTTAACAAACCCCAAGCGAACAAATTCCAACCAAGAATACTCTACCCTGCAAAGCTCTCCTTCCTCTATGAAGGAAAAATAAAAACCTTTTCAGACAAACAAAATCTCCAGAAATTCACACTACTAAACCCCCACTCCAAAAAATATAAGAAACCCTAAAGTCAAAACCAACAGAAGAATGAATAGGTAGAACAGAAATAGGGAAGGAATAAAATCACAAAAAAGGCCAACAAAATGACTAATAAGGCCATCAGCATATCAATATTAACTCTGAATGTAAATGGATTAAACTCATTATTAAAAAGACACAGAGTAGAAGACTGGATTAAAAAACAGAATCCAACTTTTTGCTGCCTACAGGAAATACATCTAACTACAAAAGATAAAACACAGATTGAAAGTAAAAGGTTGGAAAACAGTTCTACAAGCAAACAGACCAAAAAAGAAGGCAGGAACAGCTATACTTATATCAGATAAAATAGACCTCAAACTTAAAAAAGTAAAAAGAGACATAGAGGGTCATTACATTTTGATTAAAGGAACAGTTTATCAAGAAGACATAATCTCATCAACATAATCACACCAAACGAAAGGGCACCAAAATATATCAGGCAACTATTAACATCTCTGAAAAAAGACAGTAGAGAAAATACATACATATGAGACTTCAACACCCCACTCTCACAAATGGAGAGATCAATGAGACAAAAAATAAACAAGGACACTAAAGCCCTAAATAAAGACTTAGGTCTCATGGGTTTAACAGTCATATACAGGACACTGCACCCAGAAAATCTGAGTACACATTCTTCTCAAGTGCACACGGATTATTCTCCAGGATAGATCACATATTGGGATACAAGAGAAACTTCAACATATATGCTAAGGTGAAAATCATACCAACTATCCTCTCTGACCATAAAGGCATCAAACTGGAAATAAACCACGAAAAGAAAACAAGGAAACATCTTACCTCATGGAGATTGAAACCCACTCTATTGGAAGACATTAGCTCAATGAGGAAATCAAAGAAGAAATTAAAAAGTATCTTGAGATGAATGACAATGAAGACACAACCTTCCAGAATGTTTGGGACACAGCAAAAGCAGTTATAAGAGGAAAATACTTAGCAATACAGGCTCACATCAAAATACAAGAAGGATTTCAAAAAAACAACCTAATATCCCACCTCAAAGAAATGGAAAAAGAACAACAAAAGAACCCAAAAGCCAGCAGAAGAAAGGAAATAATAAAAATCAAAGCATAAATAAATGAAATAGAAGTTAAAATAACAATCCAAAAGATCAAAGAAACCAAAAGCTGGTTCTTTGAAAAATGAAACAAGATAGACAAACCTCTAGCGAGGCTGACAAATAATGGGAAAAGTAACAAATAAATAGAATCATAAATGAAAGAGGAGAAATTACAACAGACATAGCAGAAATCAAAAGAATAATCAGACACTACTATGAACAGTTATATGCAAACAAGTTCAACAACCTAGACAAATTCCTAGAACTATACAAACCTCCTAAGCTAGATCAAGAAGAAATAGAACACCTAAACAGACCAATTACAAGCAGCGAAATTAAAACAGTAATCAAAATCCTCCCCCACAACAAAAGCCCAGGACCAGATGGTTTCACAAATGAATTCTACCAATCATTCAGAAATGAACTAGTGCCTGTCTTATTCAAACTCTTTCAAAAAATCGAGAAGGAAGGAATACTACCAATTACGTTTTTTTGAAGCCAACATTACACTAATACCAAAACCGAACAAGAACAATACAAAACACACACACACACACACACACACACACACACACACAAAAGAACAATACAAAAAAAGAAAACTACAGGCCAATATCTCTAATGAACACTGGTGCAAAATCCTCAATAAAATCTTAGCTAATAGAATCCAGCGATACATCAAAAAGATAATTCACCACGACCAAGTGGGATTTATTCCAGGAGCACAAGGATGGTTCAACATCAGAAAATCAATTAATGTAATCCAACACATCAACAACAACAAAAATAAAAACCACATGATCATATCAATAGCTGCTGAGAAAGCATTCGACAAAGTCCAATACCCATTTATGATGAAGTCCTCAAAATTCTAGTGATAGAAGGAACATACCTCAACATGATAAAGGCCATATATGACAAACCCATAGCCAATATCATCTGCAAGGGTGAAAAGCTGAAAGCCTTTCCCCTGAAATCTGGAACAAGACAAGGCTGTCCACTATCACCATTGCTCTTCAATATAATACTGGAAGTCCTAGCCAGAGCAATAAGACAAGAGAAATGCATACAAGGAATCCAGATAGGGAAAGAAGAAGTAAAACTTTCACTATTTGCTGATGACATGATAATATATATAGAGAACCCTAAAAATGCCACAGAAAAACTAATCAAAATAACCATTTTAGTAAAGTAGCAGGATACAAAATCAACACAAAAAGTCAGTAGCCTTCCTATATGCAAATAATCAGTCTGAAGAAGAGGAAATCATGAAAACCACCCCATTTACAATTGAAACAAAAAAAAAAAATCAAGTACCTGGGAATAAATCTAACAAAAGAAGCGAAAGACCTATACAAAGAAAACTAGGAAACATTATTAAAAGAAATAGAAGAAGACACAAAAAAATGGAAAGACATCCCCTGCTCATGGATCAGAAGAATTAACATCATCAAAATGGCCATACTACTGAAAGTAATTTACAGATTCAATGCTATTCCAATAAAAATCTCAATGACATACTTCAAAGAGATAGAATGAATACTGATGGAGTTCATTTGGAATCACAAAAAAACCTCGAATAGCCAAAGCCCTCCTGATCAAAAAGGAGAATGGAGGTATCACCCTCCCAGACTTCAAACTGTACTACAAAGCCATAATAATTAAGACTGCATGATACTAGAACAAAAATAGACACACAGATCAATGGAATCGAATAGAGAACCCAGAAATCAACCCACATATATATGGACAATTAATCTTTGGTAAAGTTGCAAAGAATATTCAGTGGAACAAGGACAATTTGTTCAACAAATGGTGCTGGGAAAACTGGACCATTACATGCAGATAAATGAAACTTGACTACTGCCTCACACCATGCATGAAAATCAATTCAAAATGGATAAGAGACTTGGACATAAGACCTGAAACCATAAAATATATAGAAGAAAACACAGGCAAAACAATACATGACATCCACCTTAGTAACATTTTAAAAGACACATCCCCCAAAACAAGGATAGTGAAGGAAAATATAAATAGCTGGGATTACATCAAACTAAAAAGCTTCTGCACAGCAAAAGAAACATAATCAAAACAAAGAAACAGCCTAAAGACTGGAAAAAAATTTTTGCACTCCATACAACACACAAGGGACTGATCACAAAACTCTACAAAGAACTCACATGACTTAACAAAAACAAAGCAAAAAATTCCAGTCAAAAAATGGGCAGAAGAACTTAAAAGACACTTCTCTAAAGAAGAAATGCAAATGGCCAATAGGCATATGAAAAAATGGTTAACATCCCTCATAATCAGGGAAATGCAAATAAAAACCTCAATGAGATACCACTTTACACCAGCAAGAATGGCACGTATTAAAAAACCAGGGAACAACAAATGTTGGCAAGGATGTGGAGAAAAAGGAACTCTCCTACACTGCTGGTGGGAATGCAAACTGGTCCAACCACTGTGGAAAGCTGTATGGCGGTTCCTCAAATTGCTAAAAATGGAGCCGCCATACAACCCAGTAATACCACATCTGGGAATCTACCCAAAGGAAACAAAAGCATTAATCCAAAAAGAGACATGCACCATATGTTTATTGCAGCATTGTTTACAATAGCTAAAATATGGAAACAACCCAGATGCCTAAAAATAGATGACTGGATCAAGAAGATGTGGTATATATACACAGTGGAGTACTATTCAGCATTCAGAAAAGATAAACATATGCAATTAGCAACAATATGAATGGAGCTAGAAGGGATAATGCTCAGCGAAATAAGCCAGAAGGAAAGAGAAAAATATTGAATGGTTTCACTTATAACCGGAATATAGGTGAACCAAACAAAAAAGAGATATCCAGCAAGGGAGGGGGAGGATAAGGGCTCAAAAAGGGGTAGAAAAGAGCACAAGGGACTATGGTAATGGTTCACGGGCGAATTGGAGGTGGGCAACCTATTGGGAATACACAATAATGTAATTAATATGAATAATAATAAAAGAAAAAATTGAGGTTTACAGAAGTACACGTCTGAAGCCCTGTCTATATCTAGCTGGTTGTAAAACCAGCAGTTGAACTGGAGTTCAACCAAAGTCTATGATCTTAATTCCTCTGATATTCTAAGGCAGCAGCAAGGAGAAGGAAAGGGGAGGAAAAAAAATATTATTTGAAGGGAAATAAACCCCATACTCCCCTTTCAAAATTGTGGGTTGGGAAAAGGGAGGGAATATTGGGGGGTAGGTCAGAAACACTATGTGCAAAAAAATAACCACAAGGCAGAAAAAATAATGGTAATGTCAGAACATTATTTGGAGGTCTGTGGGAGCAGAGCATGAGGAGATCCAGCCTTGTGAGGAAATAGGGTAAGATCATAGAGGAGGTTCTATTTAACTTGAGACTGAGAAGTAGAGGAAGGACATCCAGAAAGAGTGGCAGTGCTCACATATTGTCAGAAGTAAGGTCTATAAAGTAATATGTCAAATCAATGTAGTAAAAGGAAGTATATTACAGTGGTTAATCAAACTTCACTCTCTAAATAGGATATTGTAGTATTTTCTCTGTATAGTATGCATACCATATGTATGTGTATGTGTATGTGTATATACACACACATATACGTTGCTATATAGTATTATCTATACTACACTCTGTAAGTGGTGAAATGCAGTAAACTACAAAAATAGTAAAACACATAAGTCTACAAAGAAATACATGTCTTTCAGGAGTTCTATCACAACTCTTGAAATGGTGGAATAACAGTAGTACTGTATTCATCCAACAACTCACAATCTTTATTCCTATATACATTTTACCTACATTGTTTACATTTTCCATGTTTTATCTTGTTTACATTTTCCATGTTTTATCTTTTTAATATAAAGGATTACATAAAATCATCATATTCATCACTTTTACTATAGCTAAATTACTAAATCATTTGAGGTAAATTTCAGACTGATGATTTTACCACAAAACCACAATATAATTTATCAAAATCATAAAACTTAACATTGACACAAATTACCATCTAACATATAGCCTATGTTAAAATTTCCCCAATTATCCCAGTAATAGTCTTTATTACACTTTTTTTCTAAATCTAGGTTCCAATGCCAGTACCACAGCATTGCATTTAATTGTCTGGTCTTTCTGTCCTCTTCAACTTAGGAAATTTCCTCAGTTGTTTTGCTTTCATAACATTAACATTTTTGAGGTGTACACACCAGTTGATTTTTGTAGAATGAGCTGTAGTTTGGGTTTGTCCGTTTCTTCGTGTAGATTCGGGTTGTGCATTTTTGCTAGGCACTCTGTGTATGTGAGCATGTGCCCCTTTCTGTGTCTTACCAGTTTGTACCAATATTGGTGATGTTGACTTTGATCAATTAATTAAGGTGTTATCTATGAAGATTCTCCATTGTAAACATATGGGTGGTATTGTGATTTCTCACTTATTTGTTCTTTATCTGGGGTTGCTGGCTGATAGCACTCCAAACTTCAATTTCCTAAATTGATGTTAATGATAAAGGTGTCTTTTGATAAGGTGACTTTTGGAAATTCTGTAGGTAACCTAAGAATGGGGACTGTGTGTTAGAAGTGTGGAACTTTCAGTCCCATCCCCTGAACTCTTAGGAAGGGAGAGGGATTGAATCAGTAACAAAAAATGGCCAATAATTTGATCAATCATGCCTATGCAAAACCTCCATAAAAATCCCAAAGCATGGGATTTGGAGAACCTCCAGGTTGGTCAACATGGGGAGATTTGGGGGAGAGTGCTATATTTGAGAGGGAGCATGGAAGCTCTTTTTCTTTCCTCATACCTTGCACTATGCATCTCTTCCACCTGATTGTTCCTGAGTTATATTCTTTTTTTTTAAATAATAACCTGGTAGTTTATAAGTAAAATGTTTCTCTGAGTTCTGTGAGCCATTGTAGAAAATTAATAGGCCCTAAGTTCGGGATCATTGCAACTTTAAATGTATATAGCCTGTTGGTCAGAAACATAGATGCTTGCAACCAGTATCTGAAAATATGTCTATTTGGGGGGAGGGTAGTCTTATAGAACTAATATTAGCCTGCGGAGTCTAACACTATCTTCTGGTAGACAGTGTCAGAATTGAGTTGAATTATAGGACACCCAGCTGGTGTCATGAAATTGCTTGCTGGTGGTACAGGAAAACCACACACACGCAAATAAAAAATTGGTACAAAACACTAGTGCTTTAGTGAATTTTTCCTTTGAAACGAAATAAAATGGGGAGATATTTCAAAAATGTGTAAGTATTCCAACCAAATTTTTAAACAATGATATTGACACCGATTATTGGTTCTTGTTTACATTAGTTTTTATTACTTTGTGGTTGAAATTTTTTCTAATTCCTTTTTCATTCCTTCTATGTTTATTAGTTGACATTTTCTCAGCATTCTTGAGCAATTTTTCACTTTCTGGCATATCTTGTACTTTATCCCACCCATAAAATCAGGCACTTTTCCCTAGTTCTTTTATTGAGTAATGGTATCTTAAAAGCAAGATTTAGAGGTAGGCGTGCTCCTGGTGACCAGAGTGTCATTGCACATGAATTTTGATGCTGCTAAAATGAGATTTGTTTTATTAGATATTAGTCAAGTAAACCTTAGGCTTTATCATTTGGGGAGTTACAAAGAACTTTAATTTAGTTGAAAACATGGTTATAAAAAGTATTATTAGTTTAACAGGCAATTATACTATAAAAGACTGCATAATCTTTTAAAGTCATCTTAAGAGAAATCAACAAGTCTCATTTCCTAGCTAAGGATCCTAGCTTGATAGGTAACCCAGATTCTATAGCCTTAGATTTCTGAGATTGTGTTCTTTATTCTTTTGTTTTTGTTTGCTTGTTTTGTTTTATATTTGTTTTTCTTTATCCTTTTTATTTCATAAGAATACTGTAACTCTGGGATCGTATCAAAGTTGGTACTACTGTAACACTAGCAATATGTAAGGAAATATAGAAATAAATAAATTAACCACTTATGGTTAATATTCTAGAACAAGTTTAAATATCTTAGTATAGTAATACATTTTGTAATTTCTATGTTTAGCTTGGTGATTAAAGTGTTTGATGTGTCAAAAGAATCAGCCAGACTAAATTTGTAAGCATTTAAAATTGTTTAGGGAGATGTAATCAAGTTTATAATGAAGGTTGAAATATTTAAGAAAAATTCATTTATAAATTTTAATGACAATGATTAAAAAAATTAACGTAAAAAACATAAATGGAGTGAGTGATATCCATGCACAAAAGCTTCCTGTTATCACAAAGTTGAAGAATGGCTAGCTGGGCCCCGAGATTGGGTCTGAGCAGAGCATTACAGTACCCCCTCTTTGGTTTTCGCTTTAAGGTCAAATAAAATGTCAGAATATGTATATTAGTGGGCTGTCATCCCTGCAAAAAACCTAAAATACTGTATATTTTCTAACTTGGACCCTTAGCACACATAGGCAATTCCAACACTTATTAAGTATTGGCACAAAAAAATAGGTTAAGAGACTCCTTTATGTTTCAAAACCTTACACTCTATTTTCCCCAGCAATATCATAATGAAGATTAAGTGGGGGTGTGTTACAGTTCTTCTAAGTCTTGTTGCAAGTAGGTTAAAGAATTCTAAACCACATACTGCCCAAGATGTCCTTGAAGAGGCAATGAATTACAAATAGGTGCTGGTTCTATTGGATCTTTCTGCCAAGCTGAAAAAAAAAATGAATTGTTTTAATTGGTGAAAATAAAGGTACTGCATAGAAACTAAGGAAGATGGGTGGGAACATCATAGTCACTACCTGGGATAGTTTAAAATAAGTACAACCTAGAGGTAGGGAATTAAACTCAGTAATCTGACAAGGTCTCATCAACGCATTCACTCTGGAACTGAATTGAGAAAGTATTAATGTTTTTAATTGGTTCCCATTTGACCTTATTAAAAGTTTAAGTGTATTTTTACTCTAACCTTTATCCTCTTGACATTTCTTTCCTGTTATTTTTATAGACCCTTTTTTCTTCATCATAATTTTCCTTTATATTGTATTGTACTGAGTTCCCTTTTGGGGAAAGAAAAAGGCCTGTCTCTTTGCCATTTATTAAAGGAACCAACAGCAAAATATTCTTGAGGATGGTAATTGCCTTTATTGCTAAGTTGCTGAAAGAATTATATGAGGCAATTATTTCCCTTTTTTATAAGACCTTGGTCATGTTTTTTTTTTTTTTTCCCCCAATAAGAATTACTTCAAAGTATGTTTGCTTTCCTACCATTATGTGTCGGAAAGGATATTCTTTTTATCTTTGTTTTCTATACAGCCTGAAGCAGAATAAATTCTCAGTATATGTGTGCTGAATTCATTAGTAATTGTAATGTACTATACTGTAGTCATTTTTTCAAGTATCCCTCCCTTTTGTTAGACAGGATCTTAAAGGGGTCAAATCTTGTTTATTTTTTTATTCTAATTCCTCCATATACTGTTCATATAGTTGATATTCAATTCATTGTAGTGAATGAAGTAATGAAAAAGGAATAGAACAGAGTAGGAGGGACCCTGCATCATTATTTGAGGTTGTGATGAAACTCCCTCTACAATTACCTTTCTTCCATGCCCATCAATAATTATAGGCATGGTTTGTGCTAGTTTTGATTTTCAGACTCTTAATTCCAGCTTGCATCAGGTTCTAACGTATGTCATAAGATTCTGAGTTTCAAGTATAATGCTATGATAACCTGAGACTTTTTGGTGGTGGTGGGATCTTGTGAGGCATGAGTATATTTCAGCATGTTGGGGATATGAGTAATTGTGGTGCCATTAATTTGGATCATGGTAGATTGCAAAGATGACCCCAATCTAATTCTTCACTGCTCCCTAAATTCATTTCCTTTGCCATGTTTCTGTGCAGTGTTGTTCCATTATGGTCTGTGGTCAGCCATGTGACTTACTTTGCTTTAGGAATAGGCAGAAAACTCAAATCATCAAAATCTTCCAAGCTGAGGCCAGTATAAATCATTGGTAGCCGGTGAATGTAGATATATGAGCAAGCTCACCTGCATCTGCAGATCCACATAACTGACCACTCTAAACACAAGAGCACTTCCTGTTGTATGCCACTATTCTTAGGTTTGTGGTCCTTTGTTATGCAGCATTATTATGACAATAGGTAACTGATACAAGGGAAGGTAAAACTATTATTAGGTGGATATACATTTGCATTACAAAGCTTTTAGATGAATATTATGAATAGATGAATATTATAAGGATCACAATATTTGTGAAATTTGAAAAGTTGGGAATAGTGCTTGGTACAGGGCATATATAGAATGGTGGAAAAGTTCTGTTTCTTGATCTAGGTGGTAGCTATGAGGGTGGTAATCCAGAACAGTTAAATTACAGGTTTTTAATGTCTGTTTTCTCTACTAATTTTATAATGAAAATGATTAAAAATCATTTAAAAATTATTCCAAAACCTGTCTTTATAATGAGAAGAACATGTAGCTTAGAGAGGTTAAGTGGTTTGCCGAGGAGCATATAGCTATTTATGCAACAAAATCAGGAATAGTAGCCAACCCCAAAAATGATCCTAACAAATGAGGAAATGAATGTCATTAAAGAAAAATGATAATCTTAAGGAAGAGGACACAGAAATAATGAGTTACAGATAATTTCAGTCTAAAAATGCTGAAATATTCTCTTAGGGGAGGATATGGCTATTTTCCTCCCACTTTATAGGATACTATATTTCTGAAATGGGTAAAAGATAGCTCTTTCAAGAGGTGAGAGTTTACACTTGGAAATACTTTGAAGTATCATAATTCCCTATCCTTTTATACTTTATTGGTATGGGGGTTGAATGATATCAATCAGAAATGGTATCAATCTGAAATTAAGGCTTAATTAAGACTTATAGCAATAAGTCTTCATATATTAATTCATAAATTTTAATTAGTATTTTCACAATTTATCATTGATTGAGGTTAAACATAGGTGGATATGGACTCTATGAGTCTACCTAACCATTATGATTACAATACCTTAATATGAGAATACGGTTGGTATACCCAAAGATGTGAAAGGACTTGCCACCTTTGTCACATGAACAGCCATGCCTAGAAGGAAACTCTATGGCAGGTTACTCCTCTTTTCACTTTACTAGGCTCTCATTTATCTTGAGAGATATGAGGAGTTGGCTTCATATTTCAATTAAAAATCCGTTTCCTACTAAAAGCAGCAGTGTTTCTCTCAGGGGAGGCTTAGGTACTTATTTTGAATTTGTGCTTGCATAGCAAGCTATGATTTTATTTAAATTTGGGCATGAGCAAAGGAAATAGGAAACTGTTTTGCAAAACACCTCTTGACCACCCACTGATTAGACTTTAGTCTTATAGCCTATTTTAGAGTATTTTGGCATTCTTATCTGCAATTTAGAATGATTGTTCAGAATATAAGTAAAGAATCATATTTTTTTATTGAGATATAATTGGTATATACCATTACAATAGCTTTAGGTATATAACATGATGATTTAATATTGCATGTTTCGCACTACAATAAATCTAGTTAACATTCATTCCCATATGGTTACAATTTTTTTCTTGTGATGAGGATTTTTAAGATCTCTGAGCACCTTTTAAATATGCAATACAATGTTATTAACTGTGGTTACCATGCTGTACATTACATTCCAGGGCTAAGTTATAACTGGACATTTATACCTTTTTCACCTCCTTAATGCATTTTGCCTACTCCACCCCCTTTTTAAAATGCAATTTTTAGTCAACTTACTTTTAAGTACTTTATAAATGGACTTTTCATCAAAGATAATGTTAGGTATATTTATTTTACTAACTGCATGTTTCCAAACACTGTAATTTACTCTTTTCTAGTAATATAAAATGAGGCTTTGACTCTTAAACAGGAAGTTTTGTGAAAGAGAAAATTTTAGATGCTGCTTTTTAGAGATAAACTAATAAACACACAAAAGCACTGAGGAAACCCAAACAACCTACATATACACGTAGGTTTTATATCAACATTTTTCCCCAATGTGTGGATGAGATAGTAATTCAATGTGTGTTCTCTGTGAGGCCCATAAAAGAACAACTCTCCAGTTTAAAGAATCTAATCGCCTTAGAGCCCCTTGAGGAAATTAGATTAATGGCGGTTACTCAGAGAATAGTACAACATAGGAAATCCAGCTAGAGAATTTGTAACATTTGAATCCAAAAACGAAAATGCTATCTCATGAGGAAATAGCACACAGAGAAATATCCACAGATGTAATAAAATACTGATGATGTAAGTTTTTCCTGTTGTGTTTTTGGCTTTATAGCTATAACATGGGTTTTTATATAAGTACATTGTATATCAGCTTAAAGTGTAGATTATGGAGAATCCTATTTAATTGTCACTGTTAAATTATTTCCATATTCCTTCATAATCCTGCTACCTATAATTATCAAAATACTAAGCTGGTTTCCATCTGTAGAAAACCATCCATGAGAGTAGTTGTTTTCCGTTTTAACATTTAAATCACATGCATTGACCTAAAATTTATAATTAAAATGCTATCAAGATAATGACTGCAATTTTACAAAGTAAATTTCAGTTCATATCCTCTTAGGAGGGTCAGGATTATTTGTGTAGTGTCCATTTGAAAGAAGAGGAAAGGTGCAGGGAAGAGATGAGATACCTGACTCTTGTAATGAACTTCCCGTCACATATAAATGGAAGGACTTCATTGGGGACCAGTGTTCTTGGGGGAAATCAAGGCCTCGCTGCCTGAACCAACTCATTTCTTCAGACTCCATTGATAGATATTAGTCTGGGAATACCACAGAAGAAATTTAACTTTATGATGTCTGTTACTTATAAAAGTTTGGTTTGGTAGACAAAAATAATGGGTGATTATTTTGAGTTACCTGGAAAAAGTTAGCATATGATTAATTAGCATATCATTTTGAATTGAGTGTTGTTAATTCAAGGGATTCCTATCTGAAAAGGGGAGCTTCCCTACTTGGCCACAGCAGGTTTCTGACACCACTTACTAGTTCTTACCTTGTTACTGACAGCCTGGAGAGTCACACAACTGCTTCTTTTATTTATTTATTTATTTTTAATATATATTTTTATTGTTATTTATGTCTTTTACATTTTGTATTCTCCTTGGGTAGCCCACCACCAATTCACCCGTGATCCATCTCCATGGTCCCTTGTGTTCTTTTCTATTCCATTTTGTGCCCTTTTCCTTCCCTCCCTCCGC